>PNEQ01073228.1:0-17001 GCA_003012365.1 Medauroidea extradentata | reverse complement strand
GTTGACATTTATTTGTGTTTTGCTTGTATCCGAGGGCAAATATTTTAATTAGTGAGAATACTATGGTCAGTTTATAAAAGAAACCATTAAACGTGGTAAACTTTCTTGGAAGTAAAATAAATAAACAATAAAAGCAGACATGCAAGTTGGCTTTGTTTACAACAGGTCCCGTGTAACGTTTGGAGTAGGCTAGCGTAGCATCAGATGCACGAGGCCAGCCGGCAGAGTAGAGAGTATGGCGGAGTGGCGAGCGTGGTGTGAGACAAAAACAAGCTTACAGTGTTGCCAGAATGAGTGTTGCTCACAATACGTACATTTCCTTCCCGCTTTTCTCTTCCCGTGTTCCTGTGCATACTGCACCACTTTGAGTTTAAAGCTAGCCTTATAACTCGCTCAGTCCTTTCCCATCTCTGACGTGCGCAAAATATAAATAAATATATGTATACAAAAACAAATAAATATAAATAAATATGTATGAAAAGAAATAAATATGTATGTATATAAAACTATGTAACAATGTAAAAATATAACTGTGAAATCTCCGGTACACGTTTACGTAGCTGTATAGCGCGACTCAAGCTCTCATAAACAACACTGGTAACAAACCAAACCACGTGAAAACGGGTTTGTGGCAGGTGCAGACGAGTGGGTGGATGGCTACACACGATGCAGACTAGGTCAAGCTCAGCTACACACGTGCTCCGATCGATGGCGCGCAGCAGCTGTCATCACACTATGAATACATGGTTGCCAAGCGTCAGCATTTTGGTGCGGCCTCTTTTTGAGATATTACTTTTTCTGAAACTTTTGTTCTGAATTTAAGGTGCGGCCTGTATCTGCGTAAATACGGTATGTCCAAGTAAATAAATCCAGTATGCTAACATAATTTGCACAGTTCTTTCAAAGATCATATGTTATCATACTGTCGTCGTAATTGGTTTAACACAGAACAGCAAAAAAGTTTTGAACAACATTTATGTTAAAAACAGTATTAAATATTAAAGGGACTTCGTGATTCCAAATTAATTAATAAAAACTAGTTCAACGCTAGAGAAAATGCTTTGTTTACTCAACACGAACGAGAATTTTCAATTTTAAGTGACCTATTACAAGCATATACCTCCAACTCGAAGGACCTGAGAGCACGGTCCTGTCGTTCGGCCTCCAGCTCCTTGCAGCGCTCCTCAACAGCTTCCTTGGCTCGCTCTACACACGCTGGTGTGCCAGAGATCTGCAACATGTATAAACACTCACTCACAACTGTACCTACTGTACAACTGAACACAAACATACTATCGCAAAGTGACACATACAACAAGGCAATGTTTTGATTGGAGTTTTATATTTTAACAAGTGTATCGCACACCCTCAAACACCTACGTGACCTTGTTCGGTATTCGTAAAATAGGACGAATATAAGCCTGTTGGAATTGAAATAAGCTGTCTGAAACTATAAATTGTCTGCACAATGATGAAGTGCAAAATACAGAAGTCTTAATTGTTTTATGCAACATAGTGACCTTCAAAACAAATGATGATAATGGAAAATATGGGAAAAACATGTTACAGCATGACATTTCAGAATCTATTAAAGGTACCAAAACCACGGCTTTTAACAAACAGAAACAAAAAAGAAAGTACAGTAGAAACCCTATATTACACTTTCTAAGGGACAAATGAAAAATGGTGTAAATGAAGGGAAAGTGTAAATGGAGGGAAAGAACAAAAACTGTAACAAAACATCTGTTAATTAAAATATTTTACAAGTTAATTCATAATTGCAGGACTGATGAAATATGTGACCTCAAAAAGTCTTTATAAGTAAAATGATAACCCTCTAGCAAAAAAATTTTACCATCAAAATTCTTTTGAGCATAGATTAAGAAAAGGTGTGATGTATACTACTAACATTGATTAAATTACCCCTTTGTTTTTAAAACTTGTAATACACGTACATAATATAGTCTACAGTTTTCTCTCTATTAAAATTTCATCCTTCTTAAACAATATCAACATTTAATTAAAAATTTTAGGGGAAAATATTGATAGCTTCATAAAAAAATAAGTGTAAATCAGGGGAAGCAAGTATCAACTGAAGTGTAAATGGCAGGAACACAATACATTGTTAACATAGGGAAAATAATGGGAACCAGAAAAAATGGTGTATTTAAGGGGAAAGTGTAATTCAGGGGAATGTAAAATCGGGGTTCTACTGTACTTTATAAAATGTAACGTCTTTTGAAGGGGATTCAGGGAAGTTCACTTAACATATAGTAAAACATTATTAAGAGAAAATGTAATTAGTAAGTACACAATATTTAATAGGCTGTTCATGGCAAATTAAGTAATTTTGAAGACTGAATTCTCAAGAATAATAAAAATTAAAAATATTTTATAGTTGCTTCAGAGGCTAAGCTTTGAGTACAGTAAAATATATGCAGTGAAAACATTTATTATGTACTTACAATTGGTAGAGAGTAAAATAGAAAGAATGGTGGGAGGACAGAGGACGACAGAGGCAATTTATCAGGCTGACCCTGCCATATGTTGAAAACAGAATCAGGTAATACAGTAGTGATGACTTATTACAGTTCTTAGCTTGCTGTGTTCATATAATCGAGCCCTCATTTTAGGAGTTGCACATTTAACTATGGCAGCCATTTTGCGAGGACACATTTAGGAACCACTGAAAATGAAGCTAGTGAAAGAAAAAACCCAGTAAAAATAGAAGTAACATGGAAACTAAATAAATTAAACAAATGTTATCTAAATCACTGCCATAAAAAATAATTTGAAAAATTTTTTTGCCACAAGCAAAGTTGAACACAATTTTTTCATGTTTTAAGCTGAGCCAAAAGAGATTTCTTATCAGCCATCTAGTAAACCTGATTTTATCTCCTATTGTAATCGAAACTACTGGCCATGAAAGTTGTATTTATTTTAATGATAAACTGTGGTGGAGAAATTAATCAGATTACAGTACACCCCTGATCTAACGACATAATTTCCAGGAACCTTTAAAAATTAATATTTTCAAAATTGATCAAAGCTAAGCAAAGTGCAACAGATCACAGTAAAATGTTATTTAAAAATAATTTTGTGTACATTAAACAGTTACATACTGCAGTTATAATAAATTAGTGATATGTAGCTGTGAAACAAAAAATCTGTAAAGAATGATAGAAACTTTGACTGGAAAGTAGTTGAAGCTCGTGCCTGGTGAGTTAGGCCGCCCGCGCAACACCGGCATATACGTATAATACAGACTTTTTTTCTTTATAAGCATTTTTATTAGTATTGCTTAAAATCTTATAATGGCGACAAGCTGTAACAGTTCATGCGTAATTACAAAAAAAAAAATAAATAAAAAAATAATGGCCTTAATGGCTTTACTGAACGGTTTTAAACTGTTCCTGTATACTTTCACATAAATTACAAGAGTCGTTCTGTTATCGGTGTGTGTTTCGCGCCAGGCAAGCAGGATGAATCACGCTGATGTACGCACAGTCAGTTGAGAGGGAGACAAGCTAAAGCCAGCCGGTCACTCTCCCCTCCCTCATCCTACACAACCAGACCTAGTGCGCCTCGCGGCTGCAGGCGTCACGGTACACGGGGAATTATGAAACACCATTTTATTTGGAAGACACTTTTCATTATACTAAAATATAATTTCAAGAAAAACGTGTTTATTTTAAGTCGATAATTGTTCTATGTTAACTTTAAGAGAAAAAAACACTTTATTTATTGATTTTTTTTTTTTTTTTATTTTGGTTGGTGTCAAAATTAATTACCTCGGGACTAGCGACATAATTATCTGGCACCGTGCGGTGTCGTTAGATCGAGGGTTTACTGTATGTACTTTTGTAGACAAAGTAGCTACCGTATATAAAAAAGAGAATACAGTATATAGACAATCTGCTCTTTCCATAATACTGTAGTATGTTTCTATATAGACACGCTGACTGCATGTTTGTGCATAGCAAGTGCACAACCCTTTGTTTACATTTTTTCATGACAGCAGGAATGTATTTATTTACTTTTATCTATAATGTAATTTTTGACTAAGTTTATTGCTATACATTGCTAAGTGACCACCAGTGTTTCAGAATTGTACCTATCATGATATACTGTACATTTGCTTAGATTAATATAAATCTGTATTTCATTAATTAATCTCTTTGCTGTGAAAAAAAAAAATAAAGATCTGCCAACAGAAAAAGATACGTGTCACTGTTAAAATTTCTTTGGGTCAACATGGCATAATATCTACCTTTCTGTGAAACAGTTTCAGTCAGAAGAGATCTGCTTGTTTAGCATAATTAAAATAATATTTAATATTACCACATACATATACGTATTTTCTGCAAAATAATTTACTGAAAACACACTTTACACTTGTGGGAAGTCATCTGTTTCCAGGTTGAACACTTTTTCCCCCTCCTTAGAGAAAGACTTAATTTGATAAAATGCACTTTTGATACACCTCTTATGTAAAACTGTATAAACAAGTAGCATAACTAGTATACACAGTTGCTGGATGGGAAAAAATAATTACCAACTCAAAACTACTCACTGTACTAAAAACAGCATACTGTACACTAAAAATTTTGCAACTCACCCTGTGGGGGAAAAAGAAATTCGAAACACTAAATACATAAGCCCTTCTAACAATAATACGTATAGAGAACTAGACACAAACTGAGTACAACTGCGTTGACCTATTATAAACTATCCTGACTTTCTGGGATAAAAAGGTCACAGCAATCTTTGCTGACACTCTTCTCAGAAGAGAAATGTGAAAATCAGGTAAATAATAGTACATAAGAATGTTGAGGTACTCGCATGTTGGCTCTTTGTGATAGAGACACATATACAAAAAGCTCAACACGTTGCACGGTTGTGCAACGTTTCACTGGCTTAGGAGCACCAGCCTGCAAGTGCCTCAACCCTCCCTAATTGGTCAACCTAGCGGCCAGAGCCTTCTTCACATGTATTATACTACACACACAATAACAACTGCACTTGCAAAAATTGCACAATCCATGTCTCTAGCCAGAAAGAACTATCCGTAAGTTGAGAACTGACCTTGATGATGTCTAGCTTCTGTTCCGCTGGTGATAGGACAATATGTACATCGTATCTGTCCATCAGTTCGCGAACATCTCTACCCTTCTGCCCTATAATGGAACGATGGAAGTCAAATGGAACATTCACCTGCAAACAATCCATGTAGCAATACTTCAGTCAAAAATGTTGTGAATGGAAAGCAGTTGCCCAAATTATCAAGGCACGACGAGCTACTAAACTGAACTGCTGCAACAGGTATACAGTGGAACCCCTTAATACAAACCTAAAGGACCTAAATTCTAGCCGTTTGAAACTTGAAAAATGAACTTGAAAAATTCAGTACAGTAATACAGTATATTTAAAGCAGTTTATCCCTACAATGCAAAGCTTTTTATCACCACCATTACTACTGTTGACTAGTGAACTTGATAAAATATTGTTTTATGCATACAGTAAAACCACTGTGAAGAAGGTTGTACTGGGACAGAAAAAAATAATGCCTCTTAACCAGAAAAACTTAGGGTAAATTATACATACTCATACAGACAGCGTGCAAAATTATTTCACTTATTAAGCAAGAAACTTCTTACAGGCAATTCAGAATAAAGAGAGCACTGATAAAAGCCCTCCTACATTTCTATTTCCAACCAGTTTGTATTTCTCCGCTCGTAACGACCAACAACGGGAAATAGCTAACCCTTCTGAGATATCTGCGTAAGATAACTTGTGTGGTTGGTAGTAACCTACGCTATATAGTTTGATAAATCAGATCATTAACGATATAAAATAAAAATATGTCAACTTCAGCTGATTTTATTTTAGTATTATTGTATTTGAATAGAAAAATATACGGAACTACATTCAACAATTAGCTGCCAACCATGCAAAGAGAAAAGTAACTACTATTAATGTTGAATTTAAAGCTATAGTGGCTAGTGGTTTTTTTTAAAGGTTAAAATCTTTAGTGCTCACTTTATCCCGAACGACCTATAAATGGGTAACTTCTTAACTCCTTAACTGCGACATTCGACTATAGTCGAATATACAAAATATTGGTTAACTGCGACATTCTACTATAGTTGAATATACAAAATATTGCTTAACTGCGACATTCAACTTTAGTCGAACACCAAATTAAATGACTCTGTTAACACTCACTATATATGTGGTTTTCTTGCTTAAAATTGACCAAAAATAAATTATGTATTTACAAAACAACAAATTTTTTAAAATTTTTTTACACTTTTTTGACATAATTAAAAATTTTTACCCCGCAGCGAAAGAGTTAAGAGGGTTTTGTAAGAAATTAGTGAGCATTGAAGTCAATTTCTTACTTCTTTTTGCTGTCAAGGGGAAACAAAACAAATTTTTATTAATGAAAACTTTGTTTAAACAGGATTTGTATTAACGAGGTTCCAGCTTACATAGTATGAGACTGTCTGTTTAGTCGAAGCACAGAAAGAAATTGTGTTATCAAGCCAAGGTAATAACCATAGGTATTATGTTTTACAGGGAAACCTAAAAAATCTTTGTGTTTCTCCTTAGAGACAACAACCAAATTCTAAAGTAATAGGATGATTGCTTTACCCAAGTTATAATTAGTAAAACATGTAGACCGAAATGCACAAGTACTAACAGAATCGGTACTTGTAGGTGGGAGAACACAGATGGACAACACATTTTTCGCACAGTTGCGATGTTTCGCTGGCCAGGCAAACTTCCTTAGGAGGCAAGTGACAGCACTCACTCACCGCCCGATGAAACTGGCCTGGCCAGCAAAACGTCATGATCATGCAACCGCAAAAAAATGTAGTGTCTGTCTTGTGTTTTGTGTTCTCCCATTTGCAAGTAGTGATTCTGTAAGTACTGTACTTGTGTATTTCGGTCTACATGTTTTATTAATCAGTAGCCTAGCTGTCATTTCCCACCTTTTCTTTGTTTTACCTAAGTTCTGTCATTTAAAGAATCAAACCAGTATCAATGATGTGAACCTCATCCCTGTTGCTGTCGACATTTGAATTAAAAGCAGCAAAATAGTTCCTGCAGTCTAGTGCACACTATTAACAACTACAGTAGCACAATTGAAACTGATACTGTAGTGCCATTATAACGATGAATAAAACCACATAAATGTACACTGAATGCAAGCGAAGCAATGCCAGAAAATGTGTGCCAATAGATCTAACACGGCATCAAGGCATTAATAATAAACAATGGATTTGAGGAATTCAAGACAGCATTGCCAGATACATTGCCATTCCACCATTGCCATACCTTACTACGCGCACAAACGTAACTCAATAAAGAATGGAAATTCTCAAAGACACATGCATCTGTATTCTGTATACAGTATTTACGTAAAAATTTTACAAAAACATTACGTGGGATTATGTTTGAACACTATAGCAAAATGTAAATATTTTTATTAAAATACAATGTTTCAAATACAGTAATAACTAAAATTGTATCAAAACCAAAAATTGAGAACTTAATCAAGGGACGGAAAAGTCTGAGAACTGGAACTGGGAAGTAGTGCAACACTCCTATCACTGATATGTATAATGTTACAGTACAGTTAATCTAATAAAAACATTCACATTTGCATGACCATGCAATGTTTAAGTTCGCAGATGAAAGTAAGTCGCAGTGGTGACGAGAAGAATGAGTTTCCTAAATCCAAAACTGAAAAGTAAAGTTTTTTAATTTTTTTATGTTTTCATATACAATCCAGTTCTGGTGAAATATTTATCAAGCCAAAATTCTGTAACTTATTTACAGTATCTGACTGTAAGAGATTGAAATATGAAATAGCTGCTCAAAAAAAAGGTAAAAAACAGTTTCTAGGATTGTTCAGTTAAATTGTTTCTGCAAACTGACTTTCAAATTCCAACAAATTTCAGTAAACTGTTTTCATTTCAACTACAACCCTTTCCAAAATCTTCATTCCTTCACCTTTCATCTAACATACAGCATTTTAATTCCAGTACATACTTGGCCATTATACAAACAACACCTAATATCCCTTCAAAGCAAGTTTTTTTTCAGGTTGAAAAATTTGTTTTGGCACTTACCTTTGTTACACAAGCTATAGCTATACAAAACTACAACATAACATACAGCAGAAATTAAAGTTACCATTTTATCTATGTCTGCCTGCAAAAATGGGAGAGAGACCGTCATTTGTCACAAAATGGAACTGTTCAAAACTTCATCACAGAAATTTATTTACATATCAATGCCATACACCCTACCCACAGCATAATCACCGATTCTGTTTCTTAATACCTAAAGCTAAATTATCCAATAATTGTGGATAATGACTGTTAGGTGGCTACTTTTCTCGGGGCACTGCTGTCCCCATGCCCCTTCCTTCCGGCATTGCTTTATTTCCAACTCGTATCACTCTTACCAACACTCAGGTATTCACAATTTTTCACTTTTATTTACTTGAGCACATTTTTAACTAATGGGCCAACTTGTTACTGTTTTTGTGTACAATTTACCAGACTCAGGAGTAAGTACTATACTGTAACACAGCGCCAGCTTGGTGCAACTAAGGGCAGTCTGGCGCAATACAGCATGAAGACATTTGACATAGCTTGGCAGGTCACTGCACGATGCAGCTGACCAAAATCTTGTCACGTATATGTACCATATTCGCTCAAGTACCCCTCGCACCTATGTAAGCCGTGCACTCCGCTTTTTCAATGATAAGTTTGGGAAAATATATTTTTAAAAAGAAAATTCAAAATTATGGTTGTAGGCTTTAGGTAGTACCAGGCAAGTAAATTTGCGGCTAATATTAGCAGAAGGTTGTGTCAAACGTGCATCTCAGCCATAGCGAATGTATACAATATGATGTTCCAAATGTGATATCATGTGTTATACGTATCCGTCACTCGGAATAGTAACAAACACTTAACAGTTTGACTACGTGACAGTAATACTGTGACGTGCACTGGCACGTAGCACTTACTTGGCCTCTTATCATACAGTAATTTCAATTTTTTTTGTCGTAAAATGTTTTTTTTCTCTTCTCTGTTTATAACAAATTAAGTAGGCCAACTTAACCAGGTATAAGGGTGTATACGCGGGATCCAACCTGTTAATTGGGGATGCGAGTAGAGAAATTTACATTACAATTTTCTTTTTAATTGTAAATTTAACTTTAAAGCAAGAGAAAAGTATAGAATTTTACGTGTCAATTTTATTGGATTTATATCGTGTTTGGACTCATTTGAAAGCTAATTTAATTTCTAGCAACTTTTCTAAGTAAACTTTTTCTGATTTTTTGCCTTGTTTAGGTTTTTTGAAATTTCAAGTAGCTTATTAGCTTGCTTCTCCTGGAATAGGATTTATGTGGCAGGCTAGTCATAGTTCTCTTGCTTGGAAGCACGTACAGAGAAGTGCTGGCTTTTACAATTTCAAATACGCTCTGAGCTAGCCAGTGCTTAGATAGATTTATCTGGCAGGCAGGTCAGAGTTCACTCGCTTGGAGGCACGTACAGGGACGTGCTGGAATGCGGGGACTCTGCAGGGCGTTTCTCGATCAACGTGGGTGGTAGTGTCGTGTGCAACAACACTGAAAAGGTGGTGATCCGCGACAGATTGAGAACGCTGCACATCCCCAATTAATAAACTAATGAATATTTAGCTGGTAGTAAAGTAGTAAAATGCTTTGTAAATTTATCGGTATCTATGTTACATACAATTTTTAGGTTATAAACGTCAATTAACCAGCTTTTTAGGCAAGTTGAATCCTGATGTATCCCTCCGCCGCTCGGCCGAGTAAGTCCGGGTGTTCGCCCAGGAAGTTCAGTCGTCGTACATCGGAGCTCGTGACCGGTCGCCGGGAGATGGCCGGTTAAGTTTTTGTTTGTCTGAGTTTCTTAATCAGTAAGAGTCGTGATATGTCGGAGCTTGGACTCGGTCGCGGAAATATGGCAGGCTAAGTTTTTTGTGACTAGTTGGGGCGTCATGGCGGCAGGAGGAGGACGTGTTAAAGTTGGAAGAGGGACGGTGAAGCTTAGAGGGCGTATCCGCGAGTAAAGGGGGCTGCGTAGCCAGCACTCTAATATGTATTTCTTTTGCGGTGTTTGTTAAGAGTAGTACTCAAGTAAGTAGGTGCAAGAAATAGCTGCACATGTGAGTATAGCAGTATATTTAAGACACCGTTAGTGGTACCCCGTAGTTTAGGTCGTTTTCCCGTTGTGGAGCAAACTGAGGCAGATCACAACCGATAATAAACTGGGACGAACACTCATGACTTAGTGAATTCCGCCACTGGTGTTACCTATTCACGTTCACACTGTAAGACATAAATCACGGGAAAGAATTTTTGTATGTTATTGTGCCATGTACGTCTGGTGAACTATTATTAAAAGACTGAAAGTTATTAAAGAAATTGGCTCCTTTTTTTTTTCTATGTAAACTCCTTAGGTAAACTCCTCAGGCTATCCGGGCATATACGTAAATAACAAACAAGGAAAAGTCTAATTTGATAAGTCGTCGCCGCCAGCAAGGACATCATAACCTCCAACATCTAGATAGTAACTACAACATAGACGTGACGTAGAGTAGTAGCCCCATCACATTTTGCCGCCAGGAACAGGGACATCTATATAAATAACAACACCACGGACAGAAGCAGACCCATTACAATACGAACGCTCAAACAATTAGCAACTTGCAAACGAAACTCAAAATGACCAGTCCAAACCAAACGATGAAAGCACGAACAAAGTACACGAGGCGTGCAACATGTAATATAACAGTAAACATGTGAAGCGAATGAAAATTACCGGCACTATCCAGCCAGAGTAAACCAAAATGTTTATTCACGAACTGTTGGTGTTGCTATCCTGTAACTTGTTTTTCATTTTGAGCCAATCTCTAATACACTGAGATGTCATACTTACGGCATACTGTGCGACTTCCTATTTTGTATGCTTAGTTACTTTTAGCTTCTCACCCAATGTAAACAAATGAAATCATTTCGACAATTTGATTTCTCAAAAAAATACCAAATACTAACGTACTTAATCACTACGAAAACACATCTCCGCTATACGTGGAGAACAATGCCACCTACAAGAATGACTAGTTATTGATTGCGCCTATCAGCATTCCTCCACCTGCATGTCTGTGCGTGTACGTGCGTGCCTAGCCACACACACTGTTGTCACATCTCCATGCATGCCAGTTACCTACCCGCATAGCATGCTGACTTCAAATAAAAACTATCCATGTAAGCAGCGCAGCCCCATTTTTGTGATCCAAATTCTGGAAAAAAGGTGCACAGGGTACATGGGCGAATACGGTATATTGGTGTTGCACATTTCTCACTAAAGAGTTATAATACTTTAGAAACTGACATTGCTACGATACACTCAAATTCCTCAGTAGTCTGTGTTTATCCAAAAACCTCCACCACAACGCACGACACACACCCTTAAAAGTTGGTAAATACACACATCTCTCAAACTGGCAGTGTTTACGAACATAGATGCGATTCGAAGAACAGATGGTGGACTCACCTCGACCGTGACAGGGACAAGGTCAAGCAAGGCCTGCTTGGCAGCCTCACACTTCTCCAGCTTGCCTGTGATGCGAATGACGTCACACATCCTGACTGGTTCTGCATCCTCCAGCTCTCCATTAACCAGTGGCACCTCCTCCGGACCGTGGTACTCCTCTGCAACCCCGGTAATGTGTCACCCTACCCTCCGCTCTCCACAACACACTATGATCACAGACCATCATACATTCATTACAACTTAATATTAGATAAATATAAACTGCCACAATTGCTCATAGGTAAATATTCACGACCTAAAGAAGCTGCCTAGGCTTGCGCAACTACGAGAAGAAATGTGTGGTGCAACCATGAGTACGTACCTACCTGCGAGTACTGTAACGGGGCTGCTTCTTCTACGTATTTTGTATGTTTGTTTATATAGATATTGGAAGTTACGATGTCCCTGTTCGCAGCGGTAGAATGTGACAGGTCCTGCTACGACATCTCGTGTTGTTGTTGTTGCGGAGACGTAACTCTCCTCCGTTGCTATTATTGCAAGTAGTTAGCAAGCAAAAAAAAAAAAAAAAAAAACCCAGCGAGCTGATGTAGAGGCGGTACCTATTATATTGATGCCCGGATAGCAGTGAGGTTAATCAGCCACAGATGAATAAATAAATAAAAATCATAATATCAACATTTTTTTCTTTTATTTAACCTTTCTTTTGATGCACTTTAACAGACAAAGGAAATTCACATTGCGAGTGCTCACCCAGAGTTAGATAAGGTGACTTTTTCTTATCTACGTATTAGGCATTTCCGCCTGCCCTCTGTGTGAGTAGTAGTACTTGGCCCGGCACTTTGTCTACCTTAATCACCGGCTATATGGTTATGAATATCTACTGGTTGTTTACTACTAAATTAAAAGGCAGCATGCCAACAAAGAAAGAAAATAAAGCTAAGTTTGACTAACGAATCCGCACTCTCGGCTTCACAGCCCCTCTGCCCCGTCTAACATGTCCTCTCCCTGCCGCCATGACGCCCCAAGTAATAAAAACACTCAACCGGCCATCTCACGGCGACCGGTCACGAGCTCCGATGAAACACAACTAACCGATGACAAACACAAACAAGAAACCTTAGACGGCCATCTCCCGGCGACCGGTCACGAGCTCCGATGAAACACAACTAACTTTCCTGGGCGGACACCCAGACTTACTCGGCCGTGCGGCGGAGTGATACATCAGGATCCAACTTGCCTAAAAAGCTGGTTAATTGACGTTTATAACCTAAAAATTGTACGTAACATAGATACTGATAAATTTACAAAGCATTTTATTTCATAATACCAGCTAAATATACATTAGTTTATTAATTGGGGATGTGCAGCGTCATCAATCTGTCGCGGATCAACACCTTCACTGAGTTTTGCGCCCGACACTACCACCCACAATGATCGAGAAACGCCCTGCAGAGCCCCCGCATTCCAGTACGTCAATGTACGTGCCTCCAAGCGAGTGAACTCTGACATGCCTGCCAGATAAATCTATCCAAAGAACAGGCTAGTTCAGAGCTTATTTGAAATTGTAAAAGCCAGCACTTCTCGGTACGTGCTTCCAAGTAAGCAAACTACGATTAGCCTGCCACATAAATCCCATTCCAGGAGAAGCAAGCTAAGAGGCTACTTGAAATTTAAATAATCCAAACAAGGCAAAATATAAGCAAAGTTTACTTAGAAAAGTTGCTTGAATTGAAATTAGCTTTAAATTAAATCCAAACACGACATAAATCCGATAAAATTGACACGTAAAATTTAATACTTTTCTCTTGCTTTAAAGTTAAATTTAAATTTTTAATAGACTTTTAATGTTAATCTCTCTATTAGCATCCCCAATTAATATGTTGGATCCAGCCGTATACATCCTTAGCCCTGGTTAAGTTGGCCTACTTAATTTGTTATAAACAACAGAAAAAAAAACATATTAAGACAAAAAAAATTGAAATTACTGTATGATAAGAGGCTAAGTAAGTGCTACTTGCCAGTGCACGTCACAGTACTTCTGTCCATTTATATCTAACATTAAGTTGTAATTAGTAGCCTAAGAGGCTATTTCCAAACTACCATCATAAATTAAAAAATATCACATCTTTGCAGCAAGGATTATGTACCTCCAAAATCATAAATCATTTATTTAAATGTACTGTAATTGTTACGTCTTTACTTTTGCAGCTCAATGGGATGTACAAAATCCAAAGTGTGCAAGAAAAACTTGCACAAAATGGCAATCTTGAATTAACACGCATACAGTATTGCAAAAGAGTATGTCCTACTTTTTTCAAGCAAGGCAATGCAAACTGTAAGGAACTAATTAATCTATTAGTGCAGGTTCTTGTTTACTACGCTAATCGTACGCTCACATTCTGCGTTTCTGTATACTTAAAAAAAAATGTAAAGCATTATCCTTAATATTCTGTCATATTTACAAAACCCCTAAACCCCTTGTGCATATAACTCTGCCCATTTCACATCAATCGACACAGCTTGACGCACAACAACTAAAATGTCATCAACCTGCACTTTTGCAAACTGTTCATGGAGTCCATCCATTGCCAAGTCAACAGTTTCCTCTATTTCACAGGCAAGATAATGGGGAACAAGCCCACAAAGTAACACAGACAATTCCCTTCAATTGTGTGACTTCAGCATGTTCTAAAACGTCACTCTTACTTAAAAGAAAACTTATTAACCAAGTACAGTCAACTCTTGATTATATGACCCCGGGAATAATGACCCTTTTTCCAGGTACCGTGGAGGAGGAAGAGAAGAGGAAAAAAAACAAAAGCTGAAAAATTTTAAGTCAATGAAAATAGCAGAAAAAGGTGTTGCATTGTTTTATTATGGCCGCAAATGGTTGCAGTTGTTTCTCGAAAACTGTACTGCCGCACACAGCGTGTTTGTTCTAAAAATATATGTTGCTGTCCCTTCCTCCCACGGTGGCCAGCCGGTCGGCCCGAACGCCCCTTTCCATTCCCCGGCCAGTCAGCGACCCGCCCGCCTCTTTCCCAGCACCGGCCGGCGGCCAACCACTCCAATAGTTCGCTCACCTCTTCTTCGTCATGTGCAATACACTGGAGGCGGCTACATGACATTTCTTTGGCTCAAAATTAAGCGAAAATGTCGCCGGATATATAGATTTTTGCGCTTGCAACAATCGTTTTTGGAAGTTATTTGCAAGAAAGCAGCAATAAAATTTATTTAAATAGTAATATTTTCTTCAATAGAATGACGTATTTTGAATAAATGATACACTGGAGGTGCATATACGACCTTTCTGTTGCTCAACATCAAGCATGAATTAATGTTAATGAAACATAAATATCGTCAGCAAAGTAAATTAAGTGTCAGCAATGTCTGCGGTTCGAAACTATATACAGTACAAGGTACTATCACAATGTTGTTGATTGAAATAGTAAAAATATTTTAATAGGATGAATGTATGTCATGATTGACATCTAAGACTTTTCTTCGACATATTAGGCACTAACTTTGCCGGCCTCCTGGGACCTTGTCTTGGCAGTGAGCAACTACACACACGTGTACGATAATTTGTGTGCGCAAGGACATATCTGGAAACTGGTTACGTAGTTCAAAAACAACAAACGCGAAGTGTCTAACCAATGTCACTTGTGCCACTTTTGACCACTAGCTACTCACAGCTCCTGACGCTCGCTGAGCAGAGCTCAGCCGGCCCAGTGAAAATAATCTGCATGTACAATGATTCTACTCTCTGCATGAGTTATTGACACAATTCACCAATGTGCATGGAGAGGGATTTGATACTCAGTTTTAATTTGTTCACCAACAGTAAACAATTACAAACATCAAGATGTTGATCATTGTGGGGTAACACATTCACAGAACTTTAATCCTACACAATGCTGCTTCACATTTTCTTTTCACCGACGTATACAAGTGTATCCACAGCTGTTATTTATGGTCGAGCCATTTCTATTGCGTGTGCGTGCGTGTGCGTGGGCACGAGCGCACGTGTGGGCTAGTGACTCACACCAGACGCGCTGTTGTCAAGTGTCGTAATGCCCTGTCCTATGCCACGCTCGTCTGAGACATGCACCCGACGTTCGGTAGTATCAATTATGAACTGTCCTGCTTTCACTTGTTAAAAGAATAATGATTTATAAACATTACTATGTATATATCATTAAATGACATGACAGTAATTTTATTTAATAGCATTTAGTTGACAAAACATAAAACGTAATAAAGCTTAAATAAACAACGTATAATCGTAATATCACAGGCACAAAGACAGACTACTATATCCAAGGGCATGAGAAATCAGTGGCAAAATAGTTACGGCGCGCACATGATGAAAAAGGTGTGAGCGAACGGCCTTATCGCCAATAAGCAGGCGGGTCGCCGACCGGCTTGGGGATGGGAAGGGGCATTCGGACCGGCCGTCTGGCCATCGCGTCGTGCGGAAGGGGCAGCAATGCATATTTTTATAACAAATACACCGTGTGCGGCAGTACAGTTTTCGAGAAATAACGGCGACCATTTGCGGCCACAATAAATGCAACGCCTTTTTCTGCTATTTTCTTTGAATTAAATTTTTTCTAAGCAAAATTTTTTACAATTTTCCACGGTTCCTGGAAAAAGAAATGGTCGTTACTTCAAGAGGGTCGTATAATCGAGAGCTGACTGTACTTTGTAATCAACAGTTTAAACCTATGTGTGTAAGAAGCTGGTAAACTTCTAGCAATAATCATACGACACAAAAAACTTTGTAAACAAGAACGTGGATAAAGACAAAAAAATTTGGGTTTAAGCAGCAACAGTTAGAGCAGAGAGAGGGTTGAGTGGGGAGGAGAAAACGAAAAGGAAGAGAAGTAATGATGGAAGAACGAGCGGTGAGATACATTCTCTCTCTTCCTCCCACACTTGACGCCAGTTTACGACTACAACTCTGCCTTCCCTTCTCCTCCCCTCCCCTCTCGGCGGCCTATTTCCTCCCTGGTATTTTTTTTTCTATTACCAGTCTATGGCGTGCACCCCCAAACTTTTATCAGTTGTTTTGGAATAAAAGTGCGCACTATACACGAGTAAATACGGTACATTTATATTTTAATAAAAATAATTTTGAAATCCGTAAAAATCTCAAGGCTCCATAAAATAATACCTCCATCAGTAAAGTTTGTAATAGTTTGTAAGGTACTTGGCCTACCCACCCTGTTTATTTTTCCAAATTTCTTGCTGTACGACTTTGTAGTTCTTCTGGCTTAAACATAACGTAAGGATTTAAGACTTAAGGAAACCTAAGAGTATAATTTATTGGTGTAACCGGCGTCAACATAGGCCTAATAGAATCCCGGGGAGTTTCGTGAGCACTGGCTATAAGAAA
>PNEQ01073226.1:0-17001 GCA_003012365.1 Medauroidea extradentata | reverse complement strand
GCCCAATGCTGTGCACTCTCTGCAAATGAAATGGACGCAGCATCTGTTCGTGTAATATCTGTACAACAGTACGCTGACAGACGTTGAGCATGTTCGCGACAGTGCGTGTACTGATGGTGGGATTGTTTTCAACCATTTGTAGCACTTCTTCTTCTAACCTTACAGTCCTGACATGGCGCTGACGTCCAGCATTCCGTCTTCCCACATCGACGGTGCCATTTTCCCGCAACCGACGGCGCAATGACGTAAACGTAGTGTGATGAGGCTGCCTTCTGTCCGGATATCGCTCTCTGTACAAGCGTTGTGCTGCTCGTGCATTCGCTCCCACAGCACCATACACGAGATGCATGTCTACGAGTTCTGACCATGAATAACGCTCCATAACACCCACGAGTACTACTGCTACCTCCAACAGCTTACAGAGAAATTGTAATTATTCAGCGCAGTCCCAACGCATGTACAATCGTCAACTGGCACTGCAATGGACTCCACAGCACCGTTCGGTGTGTGGAAGGAGTAGCAGTGACATTGTCCACCACAATTCCTACATGCGAATATCCAGGATGACCCTATTGAGGATCGAACCTGGATCACCTTGCTAGGAGGCGGACACGGTTGAACGATTTAATGCTCAGTATGGCTCTGTGGTAGCGGTGCAAGACATGTTACATATCCGCACAGGCGTCAGGTAACGACACTCTACTCCATCCTCCGTTACTTACATCGCTGTTTCTGGGGAAATGGTTGGCCGAAGGGTCTTGTACTAAGGCAACCTTTTTTGTTGATTTGAACATGTTCTTTCATAAACAATGGTCAAATTACGATTACACGTTACGGCTACCCAATTTCATGCGATCGAAATTTCAAATATGCAGTTTGTCCATGAAGGGGGATGATTTGTACCATCTTACCCTGTTGGGGTCAGACGTCTTATTATAGCCCAAAACATGTCCACATTGTTGTTGCTACATCTCCAGCGTTGTTCGATATTTTAATTATAATCGATTTTGAAAACACATTTTCAAGGGCTCCTAACACCCTTCATATGCACTTTCGGGACAAATGTCAAATGTAAACCCTATCTGATTTTGCGTAAGGAATCACCCCACCAAGTTTGTCGGTCGAATTCACACTCACCCTGTAAGTAGTGTAAATATTATTCGGGTAAATTATATATAAGTTGAATGAGGGTTACAAATTATTATTAGGGGTGTTGTATGAGGTAAAAATGAACATATTTCATTATGGTACCTATGTCCCAAAATGCCTCACTCGACCTGGAAATGGCATTACTAAGCGAGTGGGTTGTATGCAACCTGGCGAAAACCATATACTGTAGAGAGTACATGCCTGGCATGTTGTACATAGGTCGTTGTGTCTGTACCATTCGCATTGATGCTCAGATTCTGCACGTGTTCACTGCATGATTTACACTTGCGCCGTTGATAGTCGCAGTAAAATGGGCACCATGAAATACTTAATGTTTTCAGAACATATACAGGCTTTTAGTTTATGGTGCAGCTGGCGAAAACGCAGAAGTGACAGGTTTCTACGGCCCTTTAACAACGACGTCATAAGAGCTGATGGCGAAGTGAGGTGTAGGGGTGGCACAAAATCCATGTTCAAGACAGGACTCGAACCCAAGACCTCTAGCACCGTAGACCGGCACCTAACCGACTATGTTACGGAGACCAGCTAAGGCAGTGCGGAGCAGAGATACAGTATCGTTAGAGGTTCCCTAACTGACGGCACCCTGCACACACAGTGTTCTTACGCGTTGACCGCCGTTGTGGGAAACAACAAGTTCATTGTGCATCAGGAAGCTAGAAAGTGGAGCGAGGACAGTATGGACACCAAGCTTAAAGGAAGATGTGTTGGAACGAGTTCACGAAGCACTATCTCTCAGCACATTGGCGATAGTACATGCCATGTACACTAATAGTATCCTGCTGCGCTTAATTTAAGGGAACAACTGCTTCGAACGTACCATGTACAGAAAGAACGGGCCAGATAGATTGCTTACTCTCCTGCACATGAGGAGTTCTGCCTATGGATGTTGCGGCAGTGCGAACAATATCCACATTTTTACAGAAGGTAATGTCAACAGATTAGAGTTGCTTCACCAGGGACGGCTTGTTCAATACTCATAACACTCACGCACGGACCGAGGAACACAGACACACGGCATATCCAACCACTCGTCAACAGAGATTGTCAGAAAACCTCTGGGCTGGGGTAATGAATGACTTTGCAGGGCAATACATTTTGCCCCCACGTCTCAATGCTGCAATGTGTCTGCGGTTTCTGCGCGAGGTTTTACCAGATCTATTGGAGGACGTTAGTCTGGATATTCGAGCGACTATATGGTTCCAGTGTGATGATGGAGTACTAGCTGACTATATCCTCTGTGAGCCTGACTATGTAACACACTGCATCAGGACCGCATGGATAGGAGGAAAATGGCCAATTACCTGGCCACCACATTTCCCTGACTTAATGCCGTCAGATTTCTTTCTGCCTTTGCGGCCATGTGAAAACCCACGTGTACACATCAGAGTAGAACTGGAGGTCAGGATACATGCTGCATTCTAGACCATCAGATACACGCCTGCTATCTTTGGTGATGTGCGACACATGTTGCAGCACTACTGGTCGGACCTTTCCTGCAACGTTGCCTGTTATAGTTAGTTTGTTCGTTTTTATTCATGATATTATTGTAGAAGGACGTATTTTCAGGGATGGGTGCCTTAATAATATTTGCTCTATTTTACCTCATCTACCAACTCTATCAATTTCTAACACGTATTTAGAGATGGTGGTTCATCGCGGGGAAACTTAACTGTTTGCTGGGTTTCAAAACACTTGGAGCTTACTGGCTTTCGCTTGTTCTTAGAGCTGTTGTTCTATTTGACTAGGCCAATAAGAATTCCGCTATTGCAATGTGTGATGTCTGATATTGGTCTGCAGACAGCTACGTTTTGTCAGACGTACATCACCAAATCATATGTCACAAGAAATTACAGTATTTTCAAGGGTATGTTAGCACAACACATTTTCGCGATATACCATCATTAGAGAAGGTGATTTATCGCGGGAAAAGTTGACTGTTTGCTAGGCTTCGATGTAATGTATTCATTTCTTACGCTTTTATTTCGTTACTGGCGAGTCCCTATTTGACTGGGCCAATGATAACTCTGGTGCACTACTTCTGGACGTCTGTGATTCGTCTATAAACAACTATACTGTGCCACATAACCGTCGGCCAACTATACATGACGCAGGACGATACACTGATTTGCATAATACGCTGGCAGAAAACATTCTCGCGATGCGTCAACTTCTCTAACCATCATCTCTACACATATTCAAAGTCAGCATATGTATACATACTAAAATTATTTTAAAACACATATTATGTATGTATTTGTATAATTTATGCACACGTTCATATATATATATATATAAATAACACATACACACAAAGAAAATTTTTATATTTTACAGAAACATATTATTTGTAATATTATTTATGTTTTGCTTCTCTATGTTTAATAATCTTGAGCAATTCGCGATATAGTATAACTTTAATCAACTTAACGATAAAAGTGCCATGCAGGAGGCTTACAGTTTATAACACATTTAAATAACTGTTTAAAATTTGTCTTTAGTATTGGAATATCCTTGAGCCGTATATCAAGTGGTGCGCCCAAGTAAAAAAAAAAAAAAAAAAAAAAAAAAATGTTGTAGAATTGTTGGAAAATATTTTCTGACTAGGTTCAAATCACATTCATTTTTTAAAAGAATGAATATATAAACGACTGCGTAAAATATCAATAATAAAAGCAGGACTAACACGCCATACACTAAATGTTACTAAAATGCGTACGACATTTAGAACACGTGGCTATATTTATATGTAATCTAAAAGTTAAAACTCATGTATTCAAATGACAAGAATTTTCTGGCTTTTGTTAAATTGCATCCAATAATGAAATGCAGCTGAGATGAGAAGAATTCAGCTGTGAAATACAGCACGTTCGTATGGGCAAAGACGTTTGTTAAAATATCTTATGTGGAAATATCTTCCTATAATATTTGAAATGATACTTTTCGTCGGAATGTGTTTATGTAAGCTACATCAAAACTGTATGGACAAAATTATTTAAAACTTATATTTTCTCGTATGTGTCTCGACGGATGAATTGCAATTACAGTATGTTTGAAAAAAAAAAAAAAAACTCCGTGGGAAAGTATACGGCCCAAAGTGGAGAGCGCTTTGACAGGGAAGTCTCGAGCATTGGTAAAAGTGATATAAGATGAGTATGGAGTAGCAACGGAATGAAAAGATGGGTGGATGTTGGAGAATCCCGAGAAAACCCTCTGGCCGACGTCTGCAACGTGTCCGAATGTGAAAATCGGGACCGCGCTCCTCAGTTGGCACAAATTGTTAGTGAGATTTGTTTTTATAGTAGATACTTAAATTAACATTGTTTTAAATTACAAATAATATCGGGAAAATATGTTTGTGTTTGAAATCCTTATTTTATTTATCTAGGATATTTTTATGTGACATATCCGAGTGTTTAAAATAATTTTGCAATAGTCACCAGATATACGTACGAATCCACCAAACAATCTTCAAATTATTTATTTACGATTAAACTGAAAGTTGTAACCTAAGTAGTCTTAATTTTGTTTAGAACTAATGTCTACATACGCATAAGAACAAAAATTTATGTGGTGGCAGTGCTATATTAATTAATGGTAGATAATATTTGCTTACAGGTGTCTTACAAGAACGATACATCACAGCCTCCCCATCTATTACAACTACCTGGCTGTCGCTCTGCCGCTTGTACATTACAAGAGTTTGCCTCTGGGTTGGCATCGGAGGTCTTTGATGAAGCAGAATGCTATGGCACGCCTACACCTGTGCAGCCATCCATTTTAGACATATCTGACTGGTGTAAGTACTGGCCCTATAGAGCATGGCGGCGACGAGGCCGCAGTTCGTCAATCGGCTCTTAAGTTACTGTAAATGTAAGTATGTTAAGTTTGGTGCTTGTCCTTTCGGGGGCTTCCAGGATTGTTCCTGGAGTGGGCGGACTGGTAACCCGCTAGTACCCTGCTTCATTACTTCGTGTTAAACGCCACGGTGGGCGTGCAGTGCAGTTTCGGTCCGCCAGAACCATCCACTCCAATCCTGTCGGGACGCCACGCTTGTCAATATCGCAGACCTATAGTGGATTGGTGGTGATGATATACAACCTCTTCCAACGCCGAGCTTTCGTAAAGTGGCTAATGTAGTAAGGACAATGAACGTGTAAGTTGTGGCCCACTTGATGCATCAGGGAAGGTCCAGGGCGGGGTGCCTTAGGCCGACTTCCAGAAGATGAAACGGGTGCTCCAACATGCTGTACAACCTACAAACAGATTTGTATGACCCAACTGAGGCACACAGTGGCGGCCTGTGGTGCTCAACTGGAGCAATGTTGGTTCGGCGAAAGGGTTCTGGAGCCCTGGATGGATTGACACTAGCTCGGGTGAAAAATTAAATGAATGCATGCAATTTCGCAGGTACTTCGGGTAACAGTGTGAAGATTTCCAGCCTTGTGGTGAGACGTTCGCGGGTTGAACTCCGAGTGGTGGTGGGCGAAACTCCTGCTTGAGAGAAGGTCAAGAGATTATCTGGCAGCTGATGGTCCATTCTGCAAATTTCTGAGTTCCCGTAAGTCCTCAGGACTCTTGGGAACTTACAAGGCTCGTTCTCTTTTAGGTGTGTGATAAGACCTGACGGATGTCCGTCCCTACGAAGGAACGCCAATCTGGTCCGCCAAAAATAGGTCCCGTACATGAAGAGGTTTCGTAGAGATGGGATATGCCTTGCCCATAGAAAGGTGGTCCCGTGTGTCTAACCCTTGGGTGTGTCCATTGCAATGATGAGATGGCTTATACTATCATACAACGCGATGGACAGGAGCGTACCTTTCTATACCGATTGCATTCAACTACTTCCGTCTTATGCATTATGTAAACTCTAGATCAAGTGGTAGGGTGAGCCTTGCCACAACAAGACTGGGACACACGTGGGTGGTGGTGACACCCGTATGCATTTGAGAACCGTTTACAACCATTATTAGAAGTTTGCAGGGAGGGATATGAAGGAGAAACTGGTGTAATCATTGCAGCTTCCTTTGTAATTTTCATACATACATACATACATTCCTGACGTGTTACTGTTGCAACTCACTGAATCATTAACTTTCGTACACTCCTTTAGTCGTGGAAGTGTTCTAACTTAATTTCGAGAGCTGCTTATTGTAACATGTAGTTAGCATAGTAATTTAGATATTGAGGGACCCCTTCATCATAACCTGTAATTGAACTACTTCATCTTTCAATCACTGAGTTTGTGAACATAAAACGAAAAGAAATGTAATCCTGCCGCATTTGATTAGTATTGCACTTTCATGCAGACCATAGGTGACAGGTATTTCAGCAATACGTTTATTGAGTGTAAGGGGGATGTCTAAGGAACATCCTCAATATAACTTTCAAGGCCAAATCCATCAGAATATATGTAATGTTTTCGTGGTAATCAAAATTTGAGGGATGGTGGAAAAGGAAACAGAAGCTAAATGTGGTAGTGTATGGTGGACTAAACAGGTAAAGTTATATTTGCAAAATATCACAAAGCAAACTTGTAACATTGTATATAACACTCCGATAAGTGTTGTAAGCATTGCAGGTGAAGTTAAATATGTTGGGCCTATCATTGATGCAGCCACAGCAGCGTAGTAAAAGGTTCTGCCTTAGTTACAACTGTGCTTGTGACGTTCTAATGACATCACAGACAGCAAGAATTCTCGTTAGTTGATCTTCTTCATTTCGTACCGGTATTCTGAATACATGAGGTTGTATATTTTCCCCAAATTAACAGTCTGTTGGGGCGAGATCAGACCAACGCGCTGGTCACGGATCAGGAAGATTCCTCCCTATCCATCTGCGACGATATAAATCGTCAAGGACTTTATGAACACCATCTGAAAAGTAGAATAGAGCCCCATCATACTGAATCCACGCGTATTAACGGACAGCAAGTTGAACTTACTTATATATGTTCACCAATAGCTCACCATTGTCTATGTTATGTAGTTTCTATTGCCCTTCATCGTGTGTCAATCATTAACTTATCCTTACGAAAAAAAAAAAAAGGAAGTAATTTGTGTCTCGCCAACGACTACCAGATTGTACGAAAATTTTCTTTGGCGGGTTTGTACACCGACCGCGTCATTACTGGTCATCAGAAGTTAGCGAGCTGTTTGCTGTTTTTGAACGCTGTGGAAGTCCAAGGCTTTTAGTATTAGTTTAGTACGTTTTCAATTTTACATATATTTATGCAAACTGACACGATTTTCAAAATATGCCAGAGCGCACATGGCATTTATTTATAACTTGAGAAATTTCTAGTTTTATTATATATAGTATGTGTCGTGAGGAATTATCATTATTTACACGTAAAGTACTACACATTGTATTGCACAAATGCCAATATAAATATAATTAATCTTAATTCGTCTCGAATTTCGCGTTTGAATTTTTAGTAGCTACAAAAATTATTTATATGGACAATTCTAAATAACTGCATTTAACATTATATAAAATTTATTAAAATTATTTGTGAATGCATTTATACGATACTGAGTATTAAATTGGAATTTTCCGAGCCGATCATAAACAAATAAAACTGTAATCTTATTAACATTACAGTCTTATTTTGTAAACGGAAACTAAGAATTTCATCTTCATGAAGATTTTATAACCATTCAAGCTTTATTTAAATGTATTGTAAGATTTGCCAATTTTTTTTCAAAACAAAGTTTTATTGGCAAAATACAGTAACATTTACCTGTTACGGCATTATCAACAAGCTAATACAAAATTGATGTCATAGGCCACAGTCGCACTAGAGGTCTTAATTCTGTTCAGTTAAATACATTCGGCAGCCATGTTTTATTGTGTTTAAATATAAACATGTTTGCGAGGGTAAACGGCTAAGCAGAATAAAATCAATGGACTTTCTAACCTCAACAAACTTGGAAAATTAAATGTACCATTTTTAATAATCACATCTACATTCAACATTTGTGACGTTTTATTTATCACATTGCATCCAACTGCAATGCTGTTGGGAGTGTGTAAAGTGGGTATAATTATTTTATACCTAAAAGTAAATTTAATTTAACGAATGCAAAATGTTGGACCAAAAAGCAGCCATATATGTTAAACAGATCATTACTCCAAGCAGCCAATAGGAGAGAAGCATCGAAGTTATGTCGTTCTAAATTACGTATGAAACCAGTTTATTTTAAATGAGAAGATACTGCGATCTGAACTCGTTCGTAGCTCGAGTAACCGCTCCATAAAACTGAACATATTTAAGGGAAATAGTTCTGCATCTAGTGTGACCGCGGCCTTAAATGCATACAGTCACACACAATTTACATGCCGAGGGGAAACAACACCGCATTTAAATGACTAGGCATCTTCTTCAAAAGCCGTTTGTGGGGTATTAAGAGGCAACCAAACTGTCGGTTATGTGACTTTGAGAAGAAACTAAATAAGTGGAAGAAGGCATTAGTTTTGTCGTTTGTTTTCGTTGTCATTTCATGTTAACTGACTTTTCTTTATTCCAACAGGTAACTTTGGTGGATGGGGACCAGGTTTCGGTACAGTGTAATACGTGTGTTTTCTACACCACTACAGTGTACGTAAATGAAGATGGTGTTTGGCTGCTGAGCAAGAGGAATCAAGTGTAACTTATAATTAAACGCCTAGCAGTTACAATGATGCTTTTGAAAATGTTAGCAAACTGAGTTTCTTGTGTATGTTAAAAAAAAAAAAACATTCTGAATAATATCAGATTATTTTTTCCTAAATAAAATTAGTATTTAAAAAGAAATATTTACTTGTTATATATGTGGTTCATAAGAAGTCAATAAACTTATTAATTTTAAAATGAAACTTATATTTCTATATGAATGTATACACTTAACACTACTACCTGCTTTCCCAGCTGTAGCCTTCTGCTGTGCGGGTAGTATTTCGTTTAGCTGTCCACACTACATATCCATAACCACTGCGCTCTTCGTCTACGTGAGCAGTGAGCTATCTACGAGGAAGTCCCTGGCGGATTGGAAGGTGGGAGGGGGAAAGATAAGAACTTGAATAAGTATCAGTGTCGGTGAAATTCTGTCCCGCGGCTTGTCGTAAAAGAAACGGAGAAAAACAAGATGTTTGACCGTTGGACCTCCTCGTTGGGTTTGGGTTATTCAACACAATTATTACTGGGCTGGTCGCTGTGTTTGGCAGCAGTTTCACGTAAAGGCAGTCTCTTACACTAAGAGAATTAATAGTAGGCATATGCCATAAAAATAGCGCAAGCTAACAAAGCGTCCAAACTAGTTAGAAAAACCACCTTAAGACGTCTCGTTCATACTAGCTTTCGGAACAAATAATGTATCGCGCGCGCGCGTGTATGTGTGTGCGTCTATAAATATATTATAATAGCATGCACAGCATTCGAAGTTAAGTATTATCTACAGTACTGATTAGCACTTGTACACATATGACACACACTTACTATAAATTTCACCGGAGAGCTTTAGATTCAAAACATGCGATGGTCCCTTGGTTAGGAAGACAGAAAGAGCTATGAAGGAGCTGTATATTATACAACACATACGAAAGGAATCGTCCATTCTCGTAGTGCGTTTAGCGCGCAACAGCCACTCATTGGCATTTCACTCCAGTAATTTGGTTAGATAATGGAGGCGAGGAACACATAAAAACACATTGCTAATTAGTGTAACACTAATACACTTTAATATTCAAACTAAAAATAATTTGTCAAGTAATTTCACAACTATTAGTTAACATAAATACAACCTTTGACAAAGGTAACTGAGCTCTGTAATTGTCGCAAGTACGCAAAATAACCAAAATTTTATGCAAAAGTTAAAATATATCCTTTGAGACCAGATACTTAAGTCGAAAGAGGTATTTTTTTTAATTTATGAAAAATGCCATTAAGCTGATCCTGGTTAATCATTATTAGCAACACTTTACCATTGATGGTGTGCGGTATCTCATTGGCATTGATGAACTAAGTATGCTGCAAGTGTTTTGAGTCGTCTAATGCTGGAATCACAATAGCCAGTCACGACAGCAATAACACGACAAAATTAAAACTAAGTCAAATGAAAATCAAGGTCACAGTGAAGTCAGTCCAACGAAAACCCGGCCCCGTCAGCACGACGAAAGCAGAATCCATCTATGCTCTGCGTCTTGACGGGGTGTGCATGACCCATGCCGCGAAAGAAATTTAAACGGAAGGAACTAAATTTCGCTCAAATTTCTCTTTTGTGGTAAATTTTACCTGAACAGAAAATAAATTAATTGTTGTTTATATGTAAGCTTTGCTTGAGGTGGGAAATTCTAGCGAGAAGCTGTTAATTTACAAACTAGGCCTACAGAAATATCGACCGCTGTGCGATATTCGCTCGAAAGATTTAAAACTAACTGTTGTACATGACTGTTGAGGCCTAAAAATTTTTTTACTAATGTTATTATTTAGGATTAATATTTTGTATAACTGTAATTCACCCTTCTGATTTTAGTTTTAATAAAGTTTCGAAGAATTTCATCTCGTTTTATATTGCATTTTAGGATTTTGTGTATTTCTTTTACGAAGCAGATAAATAAATGTGATTAAAGTAAACTCCGTGATTTGAATACTGCCGATGGCTACATGTTGACGACGGCTAGAAGTAGTCGGGGAATTGTAAACACTAATCGAAATACTGGAGATGTTAGCCGCGCTACTACTGTCATGTTAGCGCAGTGGTGTTGGTTTTGTCAAGTTATTGTGATCCCAGCATTAGTATGTTCGCGGACTTTACAATATCCGGTAAAAAAAAATCTTCTATTCAATTGCCATATATGCTGTAAATGTTTTAGGTTGATTTAATACTAAATTATATCGTTAAATCAATGTTTATCAAACCTTTTATGTTCCGCACATAAACTAAGTCATTAAAAACCTTAACGCTAAAAAATCCAGGCAGTATTCTATTTTAAATAGAAAACTAAATATATAGTTGAGAATACAAATATAAACTAAAACTACTATTGATAAGTAATTGAATATAGTTAATTGATAAACAACACATTTATAATCTTTGTCAGTAGCCTATAGAATTGCTTAGGTAACTATGCGGAGGCAGCTAGGGTCATCAACATTTCTTCTGTTTCTTGAACATACATTTATCCTGAGCTTCTAGGATGTGTTGTGGCTCCCTTACACTCCGACCACGAGCTCGACGAGAATATATTATTTCTGGAAGGAGACATTCCATATAAAACATCGTAAATTTCGGAAGCATTACTTCCAGCCAGTGTTCGGAAGGAACGAGTTCCAATGAACGCGTTCCTTTGATTTCGTTCATTTATTTTGCAAACGCACAAGGAACGAGTTCTTTACTTAAAACTTGAACAAAGTTCAGAACTTCTTTCTTAGGAACTTGAACGATAATTTTGCGTTCCTATATTAGTTTGCTTAAACTAAATATTTTTAATATTAGTTTATTTGCTATGTTTGTCATTAGTTAAACAACTAAATTACGATTTTGTACAATATACGAAAAAATGGGTTAATGTTTAGCTATTAGTTTGGCGAAAATTCCTTGCTGTTGGCTGTGTCTGTGATGGGGGTGGCCACGTCGTATACTGCGCAGGCAAACAATTGAAGTCAGTGTATTTGTGTCCTTGTTGTACGAACGATTGTACACGTGGTCGCAGTAGCTCATAAACATAGTTGCCGCCATAAGAGCCAATGTTTTTTACACGAAAGAGCAATAAAATAAAAATGATTTGTCGAATGGCAGATGTGATATGTTTATCTTAGTCTACATTGCGTGTACAATAACATTTTGAAATAGAACTTAACAATTTGATTGCGTTTACATATTTCTGTGAGTACCGGCATCGCCTACAGTCTGTGCATAGAAACCATTGTTGAGCTAACAGTGCTAGTTTCTGCCATTTATTGAACATTTTGTCTGCAAATTTGTTCGCTTTATTAACTGCTATTACCAAGCAGTTGCACATCGTCAGTGACGTACATATGTGTAAATAAACAATATACGTGGGAACGTGTGCCGTGTTTTCAAATTAGTTTGCTGGGTTACACTATGCAAATATGCCTTTTTACTCATGAAATGTAACAGTAGCAGATTTATTTCCATTATATTTTCTATCTTTACACCCAAATGCAACACACAGTAGCAAATTTGTTTCCATTATTTTTCAGTCTGTACATCCGAATGCAACACACGTAACCGTTTTCATTCAAACCATTCAAACTGTCAATAGTATCACAGACGCTTACAAAAAATACTAGATCTACTCGATAGAGTAGATTTCTAGTACGCAATTGCAATACTGTATACGTATATTGTACTGGTATAGAAGGATATTCTGCACTGTACTAACTTGATACTATAATACCGTTCTGCGACAGATTTAACAGCACATACTACTGTTAGAATTTGTATGCGTTAAAAAAAAAAACGTTGTAAACATCAGACAACTGGATAGATCTAATCACGTGACCAATACTCCTGAGTGGACTTTACTTACTACGTTTTCGTAACGGCCTTCCGAGATTTGTTTGTGTTGGGCTACACTCGTGTGTTCGAAGCCAGTGCACTTCTAGTGGACTTTTTTTTACACACTTTAGGAAGTTTGTGCTGTACATGAGAGCTCTAAAAATAAGAGAATTGCCATGTAGTTGCCTTAGATTTGCTTTTTTAGAGTACATTTTTTCTGCATTTTGTTCATACAACGTTTCGCCAATGTTGGCACAACGTAATTCAATTGTAAAAGCCAACGTCAGGCTAACGTAGGCCCAGGAGACATTTTGACATTGGCTCAACCTATAAAGTAAACATTGGGCCATTGCTGGACAAATGTTGTTTTCGGGTTGGCATCCAACCAAAAAACCAATGTTGGGCAAACGTAAGCCCGAGTATCATTTTGATGTCAGACCAACGTAATTTTTTCAACGTTGGCTCAACCTTGAGGCAAATGTTGGACTTACGTTGGACCAACCAAAAATTACTACTGGGGCTATGGACTGGACTGTGTTCACTATGTAAGTTTACATGAATATACATTCGAAGATATGCTGAAGGCAACAGCAGTGAAGCTCGAACTTCTGACTGGTTATGACATGTTCTTGTTTCTCGAGAGTGTTATACGAGGAGGTGTATGCCAATGTGTGAAGCGGCACGGTGTTTCAAACAATATGCACCATGCTGAGAAATATAGTTCTACGCAGCCTGAAACTTATCTACAGTATCTTGAAGCTAATAACTTGTATGGTTGGGCGATAAGTCTGTTTCTGCCTATAAGAAAATACTAGCGGTCCAGCACTGATCGTGACATCAAGAGAGTGCTAAACAATTATCCCGTAGGATACATCATCGAATGTAATGTAATGTAATCCATCCTCGAGAACTGTTTTGCGGGTAAACGAATGTTCTCCAGGCTCTTCGTAGCAGAAACTGATGATTATTTTAACTAACAAGAAGACTTATATCGTTCACCACATTACTCTCAAACAAGCTATTATCCATTGACAAGATTAAAAAAATTTATAGTGTGTTGGAGTGAGTAAAATGCCTGGCTAGAGCCATACATCCAGCTGAATTCAGCAAGACGTGCAGCAGCAGTAAATGAGTTTGAGAAGGACTTTCACAAGCTGGCAAACAACGCAGTCTGTGGTTAGCTCTTAGAAAACAAACGAAACAGCCAAAGAATGAGTCTTATATGTAATGAGATGAAAGTCAAGAAACTTGTTGCTAGACCAGCTTTCAAAGACTGAATTATATACTCAGAAAATATGACGTTTGTGAAGCTGGAACATTAACCAATTTTGTTCGATAAGCCCGTCTATGCCGGCCTTGCTGTACTTGATTTGTCAAAAGTCCTTATGCGTCACTTCTACTATGAGAAAATGAAGACGAAGTACGGTGATGACTTGCAGTTGCCCTACATGGTCACAGACAGTTTCATTTACAAGATACGAACACTTGACTTTTATCAAGACATGTATACTGATCCAGCCTTTCAGAATGAATTCGATACATCAGCCGACCCCGTCGACCATCCATGATACTCACCCCAGAACAAAAAGGTTATTATTATGTAAATTCAAATAGAATGCAATGGTGTACCTATGACTGAGTTTGTAGGACTGTGTGAGAATGTTCGCAAGATGGCAAAAGCAATCCAGAAACGTGTGATCAAAAAGAAAATTTCCTTCCAGGACTAAATCAGAGCTCCGAACTGAGAGAAGGCCATGCGAGTAACTGCATGGTGTAAGATCGTGGAAGGAGCAACTATATTCTGAGTGTAGCAAAAAAACATGCGCCCGTTTGGCTGGACGACAACCGCCGCGTGTGCGAAGATGGTATAATTACACTACCGTACAGATACTCTGAATAAAGTTAAGTTGTGTTCACGCTACTATTTCTCTAAAAAAAATTCGCTGTAGCTTACTGAATACTGAGCAAAATGTAATGAAATCTGTTAATGTACTAAAACAATGTCTATATTGGCAGTGTCCTGACTGTGCTGAAGTCTGCAAAATAAATTGAAACGAAATTATCAGACGAAGTCCAGTACCTTAGCAACTACAAGAATTAACAACATGGCTGAGGAGACAGTTGAGAAATCACGGAAGTCTGCTGAGACAGCATCACGAGACACTCGATGAACATCACCACATCGCCGAGGACAGTTTTCGATATACAATCACACTTGAAGTCTTACAAGGGCTCGGGAATGTTACCGAATAAAAATGTATACAAAAGTGTGCAATAAATTAAAAATATGTATATATATTATTGTTTTATTGTAAACTTATTCCCCATGAAAAATACGAGTGTGCGTAAAAATTACACTACTACAAGACAGAGAAAAGTAGACATTATGGAATGTATGTATTATTAGTGAAGCTGTGTTAATGTTCAATTACCTTGGAGACAAGGTTATTTTAAAAACAAAAATGAAAATTCGGAAGTTAAATTTAGTGAGGTACTATCTAAGCTCATGCTCAATGAGTGTAGAATACGACTCTCACTTTAACAATTGTTGTGTTGTCCTCCAACCTCAACGCAGGTGTTACAGCAAATGCATGTTGTCTCACACTCAAGATAAAACGTGTGGCGTATCAGACAACTGTTCGAATGTAAGCGTTTATACAAGTCTCTACAATCGTTTCTACCCGAGTTAAGTGGACTAGTTCGAAACATTCTAATGCAGGCATGTAGGATTGCACCGTTGTAAATGTGAGTGACGTTTACGCTGCTAACCCAATCATGCGTCTAGATACCTGCCGCCTACACTATCCCTGTTCCCTCACAGCTGTGATCGCTCATCCTCTTGGACAACTAATTGGTGCTTCAAAGCACAGAAAATCAAAATGAGTACTGCTTTTTGCCATTGCAACTTTTCTGGGCTACATTTATGGAAACATGTTCACTAAAAATGATTTCTTCGTGTTATTTACACCCATTAAATTTACGAACATTTATTCCCAAAAAGCCTTTACATTCTGGAAAGGTTTACAACATAAAATTACATTGAGTACATAGTTGCATTATCTGTGGCATGGATGCATGCCAAGATTCAGTATAGTATAGTCACAAAGAAAATGGCGTTTCCATTGCGTACTGGTTGGCGATAACCAGGTACAATAGACAGTACGTGCCTGGCACGTTGTGGGTAGGTATGTGCGTCTGTACCCACCACTGGCTTTGATGCTTAGTTTCTGCTTCGTGTCCATTGTATGTTTTACACTTGCCACATTGACAATTGCAGTGCCAAGTTGCCTCAGAGGGCTCTACGTTTCTAGTATTCACAGGAATGCATTTAGTTTATGGTGCAACCGGTGGCAATGGCAATGAGGAGGAAAGACAGTGCCGTCAGAGGTTCCCTAACAGAGCCCTACACACAATGTTCGTACGTGTTGAATGCCCTGTGAGGAAAAAAGGTTCGCTGTGCGTCAGGCAGATAACATTTGGAGCGAGAAGAACAGTACGGACACTAAGTTTTGGGGAAGACGTGTTGGAACGAGATCAGGAAATTATCTCTCAGCCACGGGCGGTAGCACACTCCAAACACACCAATACTAGATCTGTGGCGCAATTCTGAAAGGAACAACTGCTTCGACCTCTGTAACTAGATGTCCAAACTTTTGGGCACATAAATAACTCCTCGTCATATACAAATAAGTAAACCATGCAAAGTAAATGCATCCCTCTACGTAACCTATTGTGAAATAAATGGCTAAGGTTCGGTGGAGCACAAGATTAAACAAACTGACTGAAACAAAAACAAATAATTTCGCTTGGCAATATATACGAGAGGGGACACTGTGTATAGAACACAGACTATCATAACCCATACGGATTGCGTCTCCTATCTTGTAGTGTGCTTGCCTAATCCATACGACCAACTTCAATGTTAGGTAGCCTAATTAGGTTAGTGTATAGTTTAGATTAGGAGCTAACAATGTCGCCCCACCTGCATCCCCCGTTAACATTGGCCAAAGAAAATACCAAATGCCAGGAGGATGCAAGCGCAGACAGGAAGGTGGATCGGGTTCTGCAAGGAATTGCAGAGCTCCCCAAACACAAAAAGGGTGGTAAAAAATATGTAAGACAGATGCTAGGCCTAGTGCATGCCAGTGTTGTTGCCTTACAAAAAAAACAAGCCCAAAAAAAGTAGAGTATAAAGAGTGTACAATAATATACCTCACAATAAAATTAACTGGTGAGATACAGTAAAAGTAATTTTACTGATCAAAACAAAAGAGACGTTAAGGTGTGCATAACAATCCCCAATGGGATAGCACAGAAACAAACACTGAATGAT
>PNEQ01073224.1:36623-82986 GCA_003012365.1 Medauroidea extradentata | reverse complement strand
CGCTTTCATAGAACTCTAAAAACTAAACTTTGGAAGCATTTCACGGCTAATGGAAACTACAAATGGGTGGAGTTACTACCGAAACTTGTTCGTGAATATAACAGTACGGTTCACTCCACAACGCACATGAAGCCTAAAGATGTTAAGGACGATGCCTTGCTTCGTTCTGTATACTCCTACGGGAAGAAGAAGGATCCTCACAAGCCTAAAGCGTCTATTGGAGCCTACCGTCACAACTGGTCGTCTGAACTATACAGGGTTGTGCGTATACGACATTCGTACCCGCGCATGTATTATTTAGAAGATCTACATGGAGAGCCTATTATCGGAGGTTTCTATACAGAAGAGATACAGCGTACGAAGTTCCCTGATGTGTATTTGGTCGAGAAGATACCGAAACGACGTAAAGGTCAAGTGTACGTACGTTGGGTTGGACATAGTGATCGAGAAAATAGTTGGATCAATGAGAAAGATATTTTGAAATAAGTGTTTTACTTGAATGTACCATATTATTTTTTGCAAATAAATGTATGTTTAAATTTTTTTACACGGCATTAAACATGAATTTTTTCCTCAGGACCTTATAAGTATAAGCCCCGTGAACACATCGAAAAAAAAATATACGCTACTTGTTCAGAATTTTAAAATAAATTCAACAGTGTTTTGTATTTTTTAATTCGAAGCAGCCGTTTGCAAAATATAGACCTGTAAAGTCGCAAAGTTATACGTTTTTACATTGTCCATGTTGAATTAATGGTGAGACAGAAGCTGCAAGCATGCACACGACTCGGGCATCACGACGTGCTTCACCCTCCCCCTCCCCTCCCAGACTGCTTGCTAGGTAGAGTTACTGATAACAGCTACTGCATCTCTCTCGCAACGACGCACAGAGGCTAGCTAGCTACGTATATGATTCTACTTCGTCCATAGTCTGCTGTGAAAGTAATTTTTATACATGATTTACTTGTACACTAACTCACATATGATGCGTAGTCACTCTATGCAATATTCTTTTCTCCATCCTGTGATGGAACAGTACTTTTTTGGGGGGGAATGAATATGTATTTACTGAATTGACAACTTTTTTTAATTTGGTAGTGAGTGGATATTTATTAGGTATGTACCACTGTTGAGAGCTTAAGTATACATGGTAAACATTAGCTAGATTGTGTTTTTAAGCCACTTATATTATTTTGATGTTCTGGGTATGTATTTTATTACATGACAGTTTCATAAACGTAAAGACAAATTATTTTTTGAAAACTATTTATTTACAATACAATACATTGACACTTTTAATATTACATTCAGTATTAAATTCAGTACAGCAAAGTCTCTCTCTCGTTCATCATGAATTATTACACGTACCATGGGTTATCATAAAACCAGTCTCAGGGTTTCCGAGTTACACTGTGCGCAAAATGTATTTTTCTCGCAGTTGTGAAGTTTATCAGAATACATTTCAACAAGTTTCCGGAATGTAGGGCACTTAAACGACTTATGTGCATCGATAATTTTAATGCTGCTCGAGCACACACTACGCAACACAAGCTTCTGTCTGTTTCCGATGACAAACACTGGACAATCTTCATTTACGATGTATATTTGGGTGTATGGAATGTTGCCGGAATCCACTTTAGTCCATGTTTCTGGTATGTTTGCAGTCTGTACAATTGTTGCGTGGTACGGCTCAGATGATCCCAAGGGCATGGTGGTTCGAAGGTGAAAACTTTTGTCGTCAGGTCATCGTTGCTGTCCGATATTGACACCTGCTTGATGGTGAATGTGTCTTGCGAACGAAAGCCTTGGATGTTACAGTACATATTACTGCGTGCAATTTACTTGGGAAAAACGTCACTACTAGGTCTCGCAGGTAGACTTCTTTGGAGTACAGCTGTCACTAGACGTGATGCGTACTGTAGTGGATGAAGTGCTGGTCGTTGACGAGCGTCGTAGCGCCTTGCACCAACTCCTGTGATGTGGCGTGTCCGGAAGCGAAGTATGGCCCCGGAAACACTCCTTGCATGGAAAACAGTCGAGAATGTCCTCGTCTTCTTTTAGATGATCTGGCAGGAACTTGTACACTGATGGTACCTCGTGCGGTGCGTAGACGAGAATAAATTCTTTGGGCAAGTACGGTAGCTCGTTCTCCCTGTCTAGCATTGTTAAAGATTTATACTTTCCATATGCCACTATAGCAGATAATATTTTTTGTCCGGCTGAACAGCAAGCATACATTTCATCTGAAGAGATAAGTTGATACTGGAGAAAAACATACTGAGTGCTCCCATGCATTACATAGCTTTTTATTAATCCATTGTGCAAGGAGGGGAGGGGAGACGTTCCTATTGGCTGATGGAAATGTTGGGGGAAATGGTACATAAAGTAGAAGGGGGAAAATAATTTTTGGAAGGGTGGGGGTGGGGTGGAGGGGGAGTAGTAGTTTGAGCGGGTTATAACACGAGTGTTGGTGAGAGGGGAAAGTAGGGGAAGGAGGGGGGAAATTCATCACGTGACTAACGGCCAATTAAATTAAAGTACGTGATAGGGGAAGGGGAGGGGGTATTAGTTAATATATATAAGTAAAAAGTGGTGGGGGGTCGTCAGTGTGTCGATGGAGTTCGTCCGGGTAAAACGTGCTGGTAGTTGATTTAATTAAATAATTTTATATAAAAAGTGTTTTTTATTAAATAGATTTTTTATTAAAAATTTTTTTACTAAAAAGAATTTTACTAAAAAGTTTTTTATAAAAAATTATATTTATTAAATATGTGCGGGGTTATTATGGAATGCGAAATCGAAAATTTTTTGGAAGAAACACCAATATGGCGGCCGGAAACAATATGGCGACCGAAAACAAGATGGAGGTAATATTTTTTTCGAGATTTATGAAATTTTTTGAAAATTTTGAATTTTTTGAAATTTTTTGAAATTTGCGAAATTTTGGAAAATTTTGGTAATTTGACACTCAAGGTCAAGGTCAAGGTCGCGGTTAAAGGTCAAGGTCATCCAACATGGCAGCCGGGAACGTGACGTCACAACATGGCGGGTGGTGCCTCACTTGGGCGGGTGCCTCACTCCGGCTCCTGTCCCAGAAGGAACTAAATCTATCTACTCACAATTTATGTTATTCCATAGAAGAAAATGCAGTTTGAATGAATGTTATAGATTTAAAACACCCAGAGATATGCGAATCTGATTTTTAGCATTGAAAGCCCTATGACCCCCTTCGTGGAGGAACAGCCTGAAGAGGCCGTGGTACATAATTCAACACTAAAAGCATACATCTATAACCGTAGGTTACTTGTATTCAATTTGCGAAAATTAAACAAAAGTAATCCTAGGCAACAGTTTTAACCAACGTTTTAAACTAAATTGTTTTCAGTGTTACGAACTTTTGAGGCACAATCTCTGACGCCGGAACCTCGTGCATTTAACTGCGGCGCAAGAGATCACGCGTAACTAATTAGTAATTCTGGATAAATATTTACTCATAAAGTTGGCAAATATCATTATCTAGGATTGTTGTTGAGCATTTTATCGATATTGGCTTCGAAAACAGCGTATAAATCAATTTATGTTTTCAGCGTCTCCTTACTTCCCGCGCACTCTTAAGGCGGTGTTTTATGGAAACCGTCATCAGTTGGTTACCTCTAACTGTAGTGATGTGGTCTTTACGTAGTCTCTTTCAGTTATGAAAAATAAAATAAAAGGATAATGAAACAGATATATGACTTGGATTGAAAATTCTGTCTCCTTCCTAAACAGTCGAGTTTTCATCCGGGTGCTTCTTGTATGCCCGAAATAGCTATAGGCTTTGCACTTTCTGATTCATACAGTTTTTTTTCGAAGGAGTTTCCAAGAAAGTCGCAGGTTCTCGAAGCTCTCACCAGAAAACCCCGTGCAAGTACCCAGTTTACCGCCTCCTAAATACAGCCTTGAGTACAAGATAAAATTAAACGTGGTCCTTAAATGAAGAACTGGCAAAGCACTGAGAGCTAACGATTTCATTGGTGGTTTTCTTTCTGACCGCTATTCCGTCTTAGAGCACGGCACTCTACTGACTTATGAGAACTGGGGCACTAAATGCAAGAATTAAAATACGATTTCTTTACAATAATACGTAAATAATACTTATGTTGATTTATGTGTCAGATGGTCTATTTTAAGTTACTCTAAATTATTTTAACGTGATATTATTGTAGCGTTAGTAACACTACGAATAGTGATGTATTCCTCAAATACTTCTAATGAAGACTGATAAATAAATAAATGAGCTACGGAGTTACCATTTTTTTTTTTTTTTGCTATCTAAAACATGACGTTGTTTTTTTTCTGTATATATTTTTATATGCTAATTTGGTTTTCTGTCGTCTCACTACATACTATATTCCTTTTCGGAATTGATCGTATGTTATATATCATATATTTCCTGACAATATCTTATACTGGATATACGGAGTTACCATTTTTTTTTTTTTGCTATCTAAAACATGATGTTGTTTTTTTCTGTATATATTTTTATATGCTAATTTGGTTTTCTGTCGTCTCACTACATACTATATTCCTTTTCGGAATTGATCGTATGTTATATATCATATATTTCCTGACAATATCTTATACTGGATATACAGGCTGTTCAGAAACAAACGATCCTGGGCTAAAATGGAGGCGAAAATGTAAGTTCCAAAATGTTGTTCGACGTCTTATGAGCACAAAAATTTGACAACACTGCACAGAGAAAGTCGCCTGCAGCACTTCTCTTCCAGGTATTACTTTATGTATGTTACGTCAAGTAAACGTGTGGTCATGTTTAGACTGCTCAGGATTTTATCCTGCACCCATAATATTCAGGTCAGAACAGTAGTTGTAAGATAAGCAAGATATCTGTGGAGTGCAAGAGTGGACTAACTACAGTGCTATGTTGCCATTTTGTGCATGTAAAATGTCATAGTACAACATTTTGCCACTAACCTGTTCGTCTCCAGTCTAGACCAGGGGCCCGATTCTTGAGTTGTCGAAAGGTTATTCCGAAATCCTGAAGCTCACTGTCCACATTTCGAAACCATCATCTCGCTATAGCGGAATTGTGTTATTGAGTAAAGATTCTGAAGTGCGAAATGTGATAGGGAAATTGCTGAGAATTTCGAACTTTCGGTCGTCAGTCGAGAGCAACCGAAACAAACACTCTTTTATATCATACACTGAACGTACTCTGAAAAATATAACAAGCGAGAAAGGCAATTTTTATCTCTCCTCTGTCTGCTGTTTTGAATATTTTAGTTCGTATCCGGAAATGGATTCTGAACAAAATAGTACAGCACAACATGTTGTTTCCGAGAGGATTTAAGAATATTTCAAACAAGTGTTGTATATTAAGCGTATTTTTTTAATAAATAATTTTTGGTCAAAAAAGTAAGTTAACACATATTGCTTTAAATCGATAGGATGAGGAAATTTCCTTGTAAGCGTTTCCCTAACCTCTTCCAAACTGGTAATTATATGCGGAGCACGTCTATTATTCAGTCTAAAAACCTTTACAAACCTCTTGTTGCTCAATCCAAACGCATATTTCGTTCGTAAAATACACGTTGGCATGAACTACGTATTTTCCAACTCTTACAATTCCCTCATAACTAAATATTGCATCCAAACATCTGTCATATTTGCAGTTTTTTCAAAAGAAACGCAGCTTTGAAATGTATGAAATTGTAAGTAGGTATATATATTTAGGTTAGGTATTAAGTTCACGTATAGTAGTATATACATCATGTTTGTTGGTTTAAATTAATCAGCAAAGCGATACCACAAGTTTAATATGTGTGTACAGTTGATGCTGTGTTTCAGTGCTTTATAGCGAGGTTATTGCAATGTACAGAAAATGTGTCATGGCTGTCGGCTTCGAGGCGTTGCGGAATCACATTTCGCCACCCAAAGAGGAAGTGAGATTACTCCGAAAGGAATTATTTCAGTATGAAATTATTTTCACTCATGAATCGCCAAATGAAATCCATTATGAGATTTTTTAGCAATCTCGCAATGTAATTATTTCACAACAACTCGAGAATCGGGCCCCAAGATTCGCGGGGTGTGCTTACTATGTGGTTGTTTCTGGACTCTCTGTACTTGTATTTGTTTCGGCCCACTGTGGTCCCTGTTATTTCAGCCGTGTGCAGCCTTGAACTTTATTCTTTCCCAGTACTCCCGTATTAGCCTTTTGTTAGTCAACAGTCCACTTATTGTGTATTTTCAGCTTTTTTAATCGTAGGTATGTGCCAAGTTTCCTCCGGCGAGGGACACGTTCCTGGGCATCTTCAGGCGTGATCTTTGCTTCAGGATGATCTTTTTCAACCTTGGTGAACCAGGGTCTCTTGGTTTTCTTGTTTACAAAGTAGAAAAATACCCGGCTGTTCAGCCTTTGTGAGCTTATGCGATTTACGTTGTCACTAATTCCCTGTTTCCCAAATGGTGTTCGTTATCCTTTCCTCACTGAAAGAAAAGTATTGGTGTAGGAAACGTTCTTCTATTAAGATATGGACAACAGTTCAGTTCGCAACAATCAAGGTACCCCCTACATTTCTAGAGACCTGCAAACTTCGCGTTATAATCTGCCAGCAGAGTGCACTTCAACAAATTACAATGTGCTCATCTGACATATTCTGTTGGCCTGCAGTTTGATATCTGATCAACTGTAAAATTCCCAATAATTCTGTAATGATGTGGGCACACAACGATACGAAGGATACGTGTCAGAATCTTCACGGAGTGTGTTCGGGTAGTTATAGGCTAGTGTATTCCATAAAATAACGCGAAATTTGCACGTGTCTATCCATTTATACTCGTCCACCTCACTCCGGTGTTTAAAATAATTTGTTCGAGTCCACCCGGTATAGTCCCTGCATCGCGTGTGCAGAGGTTAAAAGCGAGGTAAAATGCACGCCACCAGCAAACAAGTACTTGTGCTGTGACCTGTGTAGCGTGTCTACAAACCCTGCGGCAAGAGATTACACGCAACACTAAATCCGTCGAGCTGTCCATAAACAATAACGTTGACTTTTATTCAATAACCGACGCAAACGTCACAACTACAACGGGAGATAATATTTGAGGTGAAATTTCCTTATGGGTCCTGGTCATGCTTTTGTGGAGCCACGAGTTTCCGAAAAAAAAATGTTCTCTACAATTGGTTTCAATGTCTCATGTGCAAATCTGCTGCTCTGCTTCATTGTAAGTGAGTGGAGGTTTTGATCTCACTTTTCTTGCGGTTTTACTGGCGCGTGGTGTCATAACAACCTTACTCTGATTCGTGCAAGTCAAAAGAAAGGTGTGTCTGAACAAAGACACGCTGCCAATAACCATGTAGCAGGGGCGAAACGTATCAGATTCAATTATGCACCATGATCACGTGGCAAAATCTGTTTCTATTAATGAAGTCGTGTTAAATGAGAATTTGTGGCTTGCCTCTTGAAAGTTGTTGGCTAGAGATTTACCTGCAGTTACACGTAAAATGGTTCTACGGACAATTCATAGAGTGTTAGATCCACAGATTTTTGGCGAACAGAATTTTGCACCATCTTGTTTCAATGACTTATGTTAACACCTGCAGTTCTGTTTCGTGGTCAGTGACTGGATATCTCAGCTCTCAGCATCTTAAGATTCCACTTACAAATCACAGACGTGTAGTATCGCAGTAACTTTATTCTCATGGTACAGTCAACTGAGTGACTCCTCTGCATAAAGACAAGCTGCCAATACCCATAAATAGGGACTGGAAAATTTCGCGAATTAAATGACATGCACGCTAGAATCCATTGTACTATGCATACTCAAGACCCGACCATTTGTCCACTAGCTTCTACTCAGTGGAACAACAGACAATGAACGAATAGACGGGCTTTGAGTATGCATAGTACAACTGATTCTAGCCTAAAGGTTATTGAATTCGCAAAATTTTCCAGTCCCTACCAACATAGAAGAGCTACAGATTTGCACGCAAGGCAATGAAACATGTTGATGCAAAATTGTTTTCGCCAAAATTCAGTGGCAGTATTTATAGCCATTGTTCAGTACAGCGTGTCTGTGAAGATGTCCGCTTCACCGATGCCCTCCCCATCCTTCCAAAACTGCAAGAATAGTTAAAAGTTCAAACCGGTATATGCACCCAGCTGCACTGCGGAATTGTTAAATATTTTGCCGCCGAAGTAACGAGTTAGTGTTTCTGTTTAGGTACATAGCAGCAACGCTCAAAGTACTTGCGTGTCGGAGTTGAGTTTCGTGATGGCGTCCACTGTGATTGTGGGTGACTGGCGCCGTCTCAGACCAAGATCCAGAGTCGTGATTTGCTTGGCCGATGTAGAGAACGTTAGTTTAATCGCTCATAACAGGCTGAGATAGGTCAGTGGTAGAGCCAATGATTGTTTGTGACAAGAATTTCCCACCAACTGGTTTCATTTCTAGGGACCTGAAAAATTCGCGTTTTGTTTTGGCCACAAGCTAGATTTCAAACAAATGCAAGATTTTGTCTCTTTCGCAATCGGCTCGTGACTTATTCGACAACTCCTGGAAGACGCTGACCCAATGGCAGAGAAGCTACTTAACACAGACCTAGTCATGTTGTGTCACTGTGTCATATCGTAGGCAATGAGCAGCTGTTGTCTGCTCGAGTACACTAATATTATTGGAGACTAGGCTAAATGTCAGTGAACCCGCGAATTTTTCCGGTCTCTATTCATTGCCTTACAGCGCACGTCTACAGCTCTAGAACATGGCGAGTGATTGGATGTTTTCATCTCTCAGTGTCTTGGGATTTTACCGGCAAATCACAGACGCTTGGTCTCGCTGTAACCTTTTTCTCATTGACGTAGTCAACCGATTGATGCGTCTGCACGTCGCCAATAACCATGAAGCTGAGCTGCAGATGGGCATCCACGGCCTTGAAACAGTTCGACGAAAATTTATTTTCACCAAAAATCATTGAATCAAGTTAGTGTTAAAACACTTGACTCGCAAATCCATGAACTCCACTTGTGTCAAAATACCTTCGCTGCTTGTCTCGATGCGTCACCGTTGTGGCGGTCTATTCAAGCGGGCCGATATGCTAAGGTTGCTGGCTCCATCACGAGATGTTTATTTTGAGCACTGGGCTCGTTGAGTGAATGGACGGTTGAGATTCAGCGACCGTGCCAACTGTGAACCCTTACAACAACCTAGTGCCGCGTGTCTAGTCTGAACGAGCAGACTTACTAAGATTTCTTGTACTTACTTGCATCACAGGTGTGGTCGGCGTTGCGAACGTCAGCAGCTTGCCTCTTCAATACTTCAAAGGGTTTCCGTAGTGAAAGTTTTTATTTGCATTACACGTGGGGTACGTTCTTTCTTTAGGGCGTCCAAGTGAGGAAAAATAAAATTTTTATATTTTTATGAAATAGTGTTAGTCTTGTAGGCGTCCCTGTTACAAAAAATAATTAGCTCAATCAGTTTTCCCATAATGCACTTAAAAGTCAAAATTTGCACGTTTTTAGTTCTTATAAGCAGCAAAAACATAAATAAATAAAATAATTTACACTGAAATCACAGGTCACAGGCTACAGCTTGACATGTTTTAAAATACATTACAAAATATATTTGTATTTTTAAAAAAAATCAATGAAAGAGGCAAAACATTTCATAATTTCAGAAATTATTTTTAAGTACAAATTAATTTTAAAACATGTCAGGCAATATCCCGTGAAGTGCAGTTTCAGTGTGAATTTTAAAATGTATTTATGTTCGTTGATTTTTGCGGCTTATGAGATTTAAAAACGTGAACATTTAGACTTTGAAGTGTCATTACGGAAAAACTGGTTGAGTTTTTTTTTTGTAAGAGGAAAATGCACTATAAAGTAACATCTACAAAACTAACACTATTTCATACAAGTATAAAATTATGATTTTTCCCCACTTGGACACAATTAAGAGAAGGCCTCAAACCAAACTTTTTTTTAATTCGTTAGAGACAGTAAAAAAAAAAAAAAAAAAAAGACAAGCTATACAGACGAGATTTGTGGGCGCGTCAAAATTATAACCGCCTTATACGCGAAGCACGAATTTGGAGCCCACGGTTTTCGTATAAGTTTTCTTTCGCGGTATTTAAAGCTCTGGCCTTATAGTTTTATTTGTGTAAAGGCTCGCATAAAATGAAATGAATGCTTAGAGTCACTGATTTGTTAGTGAAAATAATTTCACATTAGCTTGTTTCAATGTGTTAAGCAATGCTTTGTGGTTATTGGCAGCGTGTGTTTGTGCAGAGGCGTCACTCAGTTGACTGTGCCAATCGTAGTAAGGTTACTGTGACACAACACGACTGTGGTTTGTCGGTAGAATATCAAGACGCTGACAGTTAAAATCATCCAAACATTGGCCATGAAGTGCAAATCTGCAAATGTGCACGTAACACATTGAAAGAAGAGGGTGCAAAATTCTTTTCACGAAAAATCAATCACTCCACATATGCTTACCAATTTTTATTTTATAAATAATATATAATAAATTTATATTAAATATAAGTCTTTGAAAATTTATTTCGGCAATTTCGAGGGGCCTCAAAACCATGTTTTCAACTATCGTATTGTATTTTTAAAATCACACAAACATTGTGCAATTTTTTTTTTGTTAAATACATAAAGAAATACGTTTAAAAGTTTCGTGTAAATCAGAAGACGCGTGACACGCCGTATCACTGTTCATGCGCCAATCCTAGCTTAGTATCCTGTGTGACTACTTCAGTCACTGTTGTTGGAAGTTATTTTCTTCCTTTCTCTTAATTTAACATACGTGTTTTTAATTCATAAGTATCTTGAATTTAATTTGCGGCGTGAGTTAAAACCATGCTTTTAATCATTGCGCTAATCACACTATTATTAGCATTGTTTGAAGCCCTAACTAGAGTGTTATTTAACCCCATTTCCATCCATCCGCCGATTATTGGTATTAACATAGCTGTTGGGGCGTAACTTGGGGTATGAGCCAACTGGTAAAGAACTCAGAGTAAACAATGTAGCTTTCACAATAAAAAAATATAGGTCAAACAAATCTTGTCTACAAAAGAACGTAGTAGATTAACAGCCCAAAAAATCAACTAGATATAAATGCATACAGGCCTAAATACTCTACACTATCCAACCATCAATCTATTATTTACCAACCAATACATAACATTACTGCAACTAGATCCCCTTCATATTTGAATAAGAAAATTTGCACAAATTCGGCTAGATGACATTACTTCTTTAAGCAAAAAATAAAGGCTCAGCGTACGTCACTATATATATATATATATATATATATATATATATATATATATATATATATATATATATAACAATATTGGGACAACCTCAATTCCAAATTCAAACATAAGTTTCCAAACAGGAAAACAAGTTTACTGATACTGAAGAGCAAAACTTATTTAAGCGAAGGTAACGTTCAGTATACTTAAGACTTAGTTTATCATATTGCACATTGCTTATATAAGAATTACTGTAAGGTCATTTACTACCTGTAGATTGAAATCACCGTACTTAATGTATTGTTAATAAGAACGTCAACTGCAATGAGACATTCGTTTACTCGCACTTAATAATATTTATTATCATGGTTTTCATACATCGGCACTGAAGCGTCTTAATGATACTGGTTTATCTTGGGAAAAGTTTACTATAGGTTACATTGTGACGTGTTCATATTTGACTTTCTCACTTCGTTGTTTGCATGTCACCATTATTTGAATGGACCAATCACGCAGTACCACTGAACGCTTCTGATTCGTCTTCAAACAATTGTAAAGTGTTCCGTTACCAACGCCCAATCACACATGTTGCAGGGCGTTACTGTTTTGAAACTTACATTGCTATGCAAGATTCTCGTGATATTATCAGAGTCTCTAACTGACTGAAGGTACATTTTCTTTAAGCATTTTTGTGACAACAGTTGCGTTTAAATTATATTGACGGGAAACTTGTTAGAACTATTACGAATGCAACCATGGTAGCATTAATGTCGTCACTTAATTTTGTTGTTGTCATTACATGCTCGGTATAAGACTTTGTTTTGATGAGTGAGTAGGCCTATACTAATATGGTCGCGTTTGAGCTTCGGATATTTGTTCACGTTTGCACGAGACGCTTTAAGACACGGTGCACAAAAAAAAAAAACTTTATTTGCGACAGCACAAATTCTGTTTTTTGAATACTAGCAACAACAAATTAGGTTTGCCGCAAAGAAAATTTTTGTAATGTTAACAAAAAATTGTTTTATTGTTAAAATAGTTCAATGTAATTTTTGATAGGCATAGTTTTATTTCAAACAAGCTCTATTTTAGAAAATATTTTTCATCAAATCTCTCTCACACATACACACACACACACCCTTCTGCTAGGGACGCAGTTAGGTCAGAGGCTAGAGCACTCACTTCCCATCTAGGTGAACCGGGTACGATTCCATATTTTCCCGTCCCCAGGCCCTACACTTAAAAAATAAAATAACGCTTTTGATTTACACGTTAAACAAAAATTTTCCTTGCGGCAATGTTTCTTTTCAATGGCTTTTATTCCAATATAATTTGTGTTGTGGCAAATATAGTGTTTTCAAACTATCAATACATTGTTTCGATGAAGATGATCAAATTATAAAACATGTTCCAGTAAAATACTTTTGTTAATATTTTTTTTCTATTACTGCTTACGGATTACAATAAGCATAATTGATGTTCGTATTGCTAAAGTTTGTAAGTTAGCCAGTCCTTGAGGACAATCTTTCCAGTCGCAGCAGTAGCGTCCCATTAAGTACTGTGATGAAGGAAGTCGTTAAGTTGGACCACTCCTCGGCGCCCCGAGGCTGCGAAGAAGAAATTAGCCTCGGACATTAATTTCGCGAAGAACAAGGACGCAGAACACGGAGTCGGAGACAACTCAGTTGTAGGCGGAAATAATGGAGTAATTTAATAGCCAGCGCTCTTTGCGGGGCAGATGCCTGAGTAAAACGGGAAGAAAATAAAACTCGAGGAAGCGAAAGAGTAATTTATTCTCATGCGAATGTAAAAATATTCTCCGTTTTCTTATTTCATTCTGGAGATTCTTCATCCCCTGTTGAAACTGAAGCGTTAATACTTCGACTTTCCTTTGGCGTGACGTCTGAATTACAGTCTTTAGTTTTTGAGCCTCTGAACATCAAAACTGGAAAAAGTGTCAAGGTATATTTCCTTCAAAGGAGTTATGTATAGATATTTCGTTCAGCACATAGCAGCGAGATTATACAATATGAAGTAGCGCAGGAATGAAAGGGCGAGGGATACTGAAGACCCCCGAGAAAACCCGCTGACCAACAGAATCGTCAGGTACGATTCCCACATATGGGAATCCAGGTCAGCTCCTCTGGGATTCAAACATGGATCGCCGTAGTGTCAAACGCGGCACCACCCCCTCCTTTTTTATGTTTTTAGTTTACTTTCCGAAGCTGTGTGTGTCCCTTGTAAAAACTTTTGAACCCGTGGACCGCATTTCTTCAAACTTGGCACACATAATAAAGTAACCTGGCTTGAGGTTTGTGTATTTCGTTTATGACATGTTCACATTTTCAAAATTGCTGCCATTTTAACATTTTTCAATCACTCGAAATATCTAAGGAACCGTATTAATCTATTTGGTATACATTATGTATGATTATGGTAACGTGACTTTTCTGTATTAAATACTTGCTGTGTACATGTTTCAAAACGGCGGCCAATTTTATATTTCTAACGTAATATTTTATATCTAAGGAAATATTTCTCCCAACTTTCTCAAACTCGGTACACTTATACCATATACTAAGCTGGCTTGACTTTTGTGTATTTTGTTCGAACTTTGGTTATGTTTTTAAAATGGAGACCATGTTTAGCATAGTATGACGTATCCGAATGCCTTCAAATTTAGTATTCATATACTACACACAAATCTGACTTTACTTTTCTTTATTTCGTTCATTCTGTGTCTATATTTTATAATGGTAGCCATTTTTATATATTTGTCATTGTAAGACATATCCAAACTAATATTATTCCAATGTATTTTAATCTTGGTACACATATACCAATTAGTGGGCTGACTTAAATTTTGTGAAGTTCGTTCGTCCATTGCTTATATTTTTAAAACTTCGGCTAGTTTTCTATCGTTAGCATTATGTAACGAATATGAGAAAATACTTTTCACATTTTCATGAAACTTGGTACACATGTACTAGGTACAAGCTCTATTGACTTTTCTGTTTTCGTTCTTCGTTTATTGATATTTTTAAAACGGCAGTATTTTTGTTTTGTTTTGAGCATAATGCATAATTGGACGTATCATGGGATATATTTTTCTGAATTTATTCAAACTGTGTACACATATCAAGCTAACATAAATTTTTCGTATTTTGTTCATCGTATGTGTACTTAAAATTGGTACACTTGTGTCTTATTAAATTGACTTGGAAATTTTTTGTTCACACAATGTATTTTATGAAGGTTGATTGAACATGTTTTTATCAAACGAGATATTTGAGCAAACATTTTTCAGAACTGCTTCATGTTCGGTACGCATATAGTACGTAGCTTGGCTTTTACGTTTTTTTCATGCACTATTCGTATTTGTTAAATGTCGGCCATTTAGATATATTTTGATTACACGAAATATGTAAAGAAAGATTTTTCAGAGTTTCATTAAACTCAGTACTCATGTAATACACAATAGGTTAAATTGACGGTTACGTGTTTAGTATGCCGTGTTCTTACTCCGAAATGGTGATAATTTAAACATTTTTAGATCACACGAGACATCTAAGTTTCCAATTTTTCAGATTTTCATCACACTCGGTACACATATAGTTCTAAGTAAAGTGACGCGGCGTTTATATATTTTGTTCATGCTGTGTTAACAGTTAAATATAAGCGGATTTTGTAAAATAACATCACGTGACATATCTTAAGGACGTTGGACCCGTAAAAATTCAAAATTTTACATTTGTGCCAAACACTGTTCAACTTTTACACATCAGATAACATGTCATTTCCCCGAATAAAAAAATAGGTTCCATAGTTTAGCATAATCACCTATCAAAGTTACAAAATGGCAGTTGCGGTGTATCCAAAATAATAAAAAATAATTAACTTGCAGAAACAAGATAATTCATACCGATACTTAATGATGTGAACTACTTAAGACACTTTTGTAAACACAAATCGATATATTTTTGTAATTTTAAAATATTGATGAAAATGAGTAAATTTTTGCATAACTTTGACTTTCGGCTACTACTGAAATTTTCAAAACTAACTTTTGTCAAACATGTCATGAAATGCATTGATACACTGACTTTCAGTTCCCGTAATTTTGAATTCATCAGTTAATTTTTTTTTGTTATTTTGGCTACACTGTAATGGCCATTTCGTGATTTTAATGATTGATTTTGCAAAAACTATGGGGTCTAGTTTTTTTTATTTGAGGAAATGTCGTGTTATCTGATGTGCAAAAGTTGAACTGTGTTTGGTACAAATATATATAAAAAAAATTCTACGGGTCCAACGCCCTTATATAAATGTAATTTATCTCTATATCCATTTAGCACTAAATACAGCAATATTAGTTTTATATATTTTGTTTTTACAGTTGTCCGTTTTTAAATTATGTTCTTCGAGTTTTTTAATTATGCGAAGTATTTAGCAAACATTCTCCAAAGTTTCTACAAACTCTGTACACATTTAATACTAAGTAAGGTAATGCGAATTTTAAATTGTTGTGCCATGTAATGTGTCGTAATATAATATATCATATCACCCAGTTTCGTATGCTTCACGATATGGACAAATAATTTTTATACATTTATTTCAATAACTGCTGGACAGACAGAAAATTAATTTAATGTCTAAAAACTTTACTATCCAAAGTCTTTATTGTTGTAGGCCTATGTCCCCCATGTTAGAAGGTAGCAGATAAATAATCTAAATTATTGTTATTTAATATTCATAGATGTACATAAACGATTTTAACTTTCGGGGATAATTTGCACCCACTTTGAGGAAAGTAAGCTTGTCAGTTATACCGATAACTTCTTGTTTTCCTTCCGGTAATATGAAAGAGGTGTACCTGACTGAATTTTTTCGCTGCTTAAAGGCAGACATTATTTGACATTTTTTTTACTGTTAAGTCAATTTAACACTTTTTTGTATTAATTATAGTAGAAATTAAACACGCTTAGTTACTCACACATTTTTGTACATGCTAAATAAAAATATATTATGTGTGTGTTTAATATATTTTTCATATGACAGCTCCACTAGCTGCTGCTCACTTGAACAACAGAAAATGAACGAAAATACGGGGCTTGAGTATGCATAGGACGGAGGATTCTAACTTGCAGGTAGTTGAACTCACCCATTTTTTCCCTTTCCCAAGTAATTCGTAAAAACAACAATTCCCATTATTTACATGGAAAGAGAAATAACACTTTTCTTCGAATATTTGACTCTATGTCTGATATAATAAAAATACTATGTTTGCTAAAAAAACTTTCCTTTTCAGTAATATTAATTACTTTAAATTTGTTAACCTATACACCTGTACGTACTTGTCTTCCAAGAACGTAAAGTAACTGCCGTATAATTTACAGTACATTTAAATAAAATTATATGCATTCCATTTGAATCAATACGAAGAAATTGACAAAACCCAAAACCTAGAACTTAATAAGTGTGTGCGATGACATCGTGTCACCAAAAAAAAAAAAAAAAACCATCAGAATACTATTTTTAAAAAGAACCAGGGAAAGAAGTGAAGAGCAAGAATTTTTTTTTATATACGTGTGAAATAACAGCACGTTTATTTACTTTTGTAAATTTTGGTTAACACAAAATAATAAAAAACTATAAAATTTGATTGGGTAAACCATACGTTCAGTAAGTTCTATTTGAACTTTTTGATAAAGGTAGGCAGTGAGCCTACTATTTATAGAAAAAGGAAATCTAGAAAATATTATTAACAAAACAGGTACAGTAGTTGTATTACTGTTTTCATTTATTTCTGTAATTATTAACACTGTTTCTACCACATGCAACTGTTTTCCATCTGAAGAGCTGACTTGCTTTGAAAACAGATTAGACAGCAATAATTGAACTGTCTCTTCAACGTCCAAACCGGCAGTGAACCATGTTACACTCTGGGGTAGACAATGCCTCATTTGCTCGTAGAGAGCGTAGCTAAAATGGCCACAGACATCAATAAAGTCTGTCAGACCAGCTGAAATCAATGTCGAAGCGAACATTGATATGAATACGATAATTTCAGGAGCTAACACATACCTGTCGCATGGGGCAGCAAGCTAATGAGTAATAACAAACCGAATGTTCTATTTTTTATTTAAAAAAAATATAAAAAGGTAAGGAATGAATATTTTTTGGGTGTTATAATTTTGTGCAGTAGTAAATACAAGTATTATTAAACACGTTAAGCGTCGTTCGCGAGTGTAGCAAGGTACTGAACTATAAGTTTATTTTAAAAATGTTATATTTTACTGACTAACTCTGTACAATGTTATAAAACCTACAACTCATTTTCGTATAAAATTGACTTATATTGTTTCTCAAAATGACTAATTCAAATGCTGTCGGGGTGTGTGGTATCACTGTGTCAGCGAGCAGCCAATGAACAGATGTTGTCTGCTCAGGTACATAGATGTTCTTGGAGTCTAGACTACGGGTCAAAGAATCCGTAGAGCCAGTAATTTTTTGTGAAAAGAATTATGCTACATTTTGTATTAATGCATAACTCTCATACCTGCACCTATGCTTCGTCTATTGGCAGAGTGTATTTCTGCAGAGGTGTCGCTCATTTGACTGTGCCAATGAGAAGAAGGTTACTGTGACACCACACGTTAGAGTTAAAAACAGCCAATCAATGATCATGTAGCAGAGCTGCACATGTGCACCTGAGGCATTGAAACAAAAATTAGCTTTTTTTCACCAAAAATCACCAGCTCTAAGAATCCGCTGATATATTAGGTCTCTACAAATAGTGGTTGCCTGTAACAATTAAGGGACGAATGGTCTCAACCAATAGAAGTTTCTGGTGTACTTGAGCAAATGATGATAACCACACTATTGGGGTAGACATGTACACATTAAGCATATTTCCTCGATGTACGAAAGGTATATAGTACGTAGGTAATGGACGACTTGAAAAGAGGCGGAGTTTCAATCAGGTGTGGGAAACAATGGGTACCGCAGCCGAATATAACCTTCATTTAGCTGTTTGGCTTCACATGTCCCGGAGGAAATGTACGTCAAGGAAATTGATTATTTGTTTGGAATTTGCCGTTTTTTCAGGTAAACATTAATCTTATATGTTTGCGTATCTTAACCATGAAATTGAAACTAATATTTTTTATCCTTGCGTGCAAATATATGAATGCGCAACATTTCTGCTTTCTGCAATTAGCCTACCAACTAACAAATCCGCATGTTTGTAAACAAGCTTTGTTTCCCACAGTACTTTTCCCCTGCGGTGACGTCAGGGGGCGTGTACTTCAAGTCGTCCATTCAGTAATGGCAGTGGAAATCTTCAGGGGAGGAGATAAAATTTTGGGTAGGTGGCGTTATTCAGCATTGCACTGTCTGTACGACTAGAGGTCGGAAAATTTTGCGGTTTCATTGACCTGTCAGACTCCGCAGTTTTGTGTAAACTCTCTCCTTCGAGCTTCTAGTTAGTTTGCCTTCTTTTCCAGTGAGTGGCCAATTGTAAATCTATACTGTAAAATATTGTTTGTAAAATTACCACACCGTTGTACAGGAGTTTTAAGGAAGTAGGTGTGAGCAAATAGTTTCCCATACATATGTGACAACGTTCCTGTGATTTTTTGGAAACAGTCACACGTATTCTTGTGTTACCAGACTTGAATATAAACCCACGCGTTTGTGGCGGAAAGATTTTCCCACCATTTAGTTTCAGTGCCGCATGTTAAGATTAATTATAATACAGGTTTGAAAGAAAACGTTTATTACTATGGGAGGGTTTGGCAGAGGGATACATTCTGCCAATAGTTGCGCTGCTATCGCTAATGGAGCCAATTAAATACGTGACCGTAGTAAAGTTAAATTATCTAGGCTTGACAAAGAGAGACGTCGTTAAATCTAATTTTAAGTCAGAAACAAACCTTTGGCTTTTAAGAGGGCATGGTAGATAAATAAGCGCAGAATTATTCAATTGAGATCTACACTTTTTGAATGTCAATATTGAAAAACTACAGAGCAACAATCCTTGATAACTATATTTGCCAAATTTATTAGCAAACATTTACCCAGAATGATGCATTTGTTAAGCGTGATCTCTTGCGCCTCAATTAAAACTATATAATGGCGTTAAAGATTGTTCTGCAGATGTACGTTAATCGAGGACAAGTTTTGCTTAGATAGGTGGCCAAAACTATTGTCTAGGATTGCTGTTTCTTTGATTTTTGCAAATTTGCATCGACAAACCTACAATTCTAAACTAGTGCATGCACTCTTGTAATTTTAAATTCACGAAAGCTATGTCATTGGTCAGTTTACACCAACGCAACAAGCGCAGAAACCTTCCCATGCCAAACTTTTAACATAGATCTTAAACTGTATAAAATTAACCTTACTTATATGCACATGTGCAGTTCTGCTTCGTGTAGGATTATACTCTGGTTGGGTACTACTGACCTCATGTCCCTTGTCACAGCCAATGTTCGACCAGCGATCAGCGGAGGGGTTGTGCCTAACCTGCGGAATAATTAATACACTCCTGCCTGATTACGTTGACTTCATTGACCTAGCAAGCTCTCTCTCCCGCTTCTACGCTGCCAAGTGAGCACTAATGGAACGGCTTGCGTGTCGAACTAAGTTAAACTCACTTTTGAAAAGGCACCCACATAAATGCTTTACCCAGGATACAAGCTCGGAGACACGGCGTGTGAGAGCAAAACCTTATTTAAATATTTCAACGCGAAAATTGCTTTTTGTAATTGGCTTAAAACAAAGCTCGTGTAATATGCTCGAGAAACAAAATTTAAAACTGTGGTTTAAGGAACTACCGAAGTCCACGCTTGAACCAAAATCGTATTATTACTACAAATTGTAGTACGACACTATCTCTTTTGCTGTTGCTTTTAGAGGCAAGCTGACTGCCGCAGTTATTATACTTTTTTCCCCTTCTGCTGAACAATAGTTGTTTCTGGAATTGGTTTGTTTTTTAAATCACCGTTTCAGTTATAACTGACTTTGAAGTGATACACAGGTTGTCCCAAAACGGCCGTATAATAAGCGAAGGGTGGACTTAACCGGAGACGAAAATGTTAGTGGCACCCGTGGTACAATTATATTTTACGTGCTCAATGGGGCAAAATTGAGTGGAATTAGTTCCCTCTAGCACTCCACAAATATCTTACTATTATTGTTCTAACCATAATGTCATGGTCGCTGGTTTGAATCCCGAGCAGTCCAAACAGGAGTCTACGTTTACTCGACGTAATATACATAAAATAATACCTGGACGTACCAGAATTCTTGTTGGCTTAGTAAAATAAGAGTAACGCCTTTAGGTGCATTCGAACGCCAATAAGCCTTTGAAAAGCTTAAAGTAAGTTGAAACTGAGCAGAATAAACCAACATCTCTGACGATACTGAATTTTGTACTAGGTTTACCACTGTTGAGGAAAGTCGTAAGCTGACGACTTAGATGGTTAGGCTTGGTTTGAAAGGAATCTCTACGAGAGCTGGAAGTAGTTATTTGAGCTTGCACATGTTGTGTGATCCTAAGTATCGACTTAAATATAAACAGAAACAAGATTAACGCAATAGGAATTCACGAATGTGTGAGGGAGTTTGATCAGCGCTCAACATCTAGGTTCTTAGAGCTGGTGGGGGTGGCATGAGGTCAGTATGGAGCAGCGCTTGAATGAAAGAGCGGGGGAACGGGAGATCTCCGAGAAAATCCACAAACCAGTGGCATCGTACGGCACGATTTCTACATGCGACTCCGCCGGGAATCGAGCCAGGATCTCCGTGGTGGGAGGCGAATGGTCTGACCATTCGGCCACAGCGGTCCCCAGAAAGACTTGAAAGCTTATTTGTAAATTAATAGCGGTTGATTAACCACTATTTAATATAGTATTTAAAGAAATATTTACGAAACTAGAAAGCCATGGCCCATGGTATAAGCTCGGCAAGTCTCGCACACATTAACCCACGTGAAAGTTTATTCTAAATGTAGAGATATGCAAAATTAGCGTTATTTTCTGACGGCTGACTAGACTCCAAGTGACTATAGGCTCGTTCGACGTCTCCCGCTGGATGATGTTGTCGTGATTTGCCGCGGAGAATGCTTACACGGTAGAGAGGCCAATCTCTATACAGACGTAACGCACGTAAATTATAACACATAAAAGTTCGTGGCCAATTGAATCACAGATAATGTTCTGTTATGTATAGGAAAGTGAAGTTTAGTCTGCTACTAAATGATAACGCGAATTTTGCGTGTCTCTATTGGAATCTTGTGCATGTGACTAACCTAATACACTTCCGATGAGAGAATGTTTTGCTGGAGTGAACACCAAGGTCATCATCGCCAACAGATTATTAAAATAAAAATTAAGAAACCTAAACACCCTCCATTGATGATAATTTAACTGGAGAGAGAGAGAGAGAGAGAGAGAGAGAGAGAGAGACAAACAACTACGAACATAACAATAAGACGGAAATATATACAGTTTATGCTACCTCATATGTAGAGATGATGGTATATCGCAGTAAAACTTGATTGTCTTCCGGATTTCAACACACGTTCAGTTTACCAGAAGAATGCTGGCTTTAACTTGTTTGTAGCTGTTGCCCTACTTGACTGAGGCAATCAGAATCCCAATATTGTAAAATCTGATGCCTGTTGTTGGTACGCAGATATCTACGCTGTGTCAGACATATATCACTGAACCATATATGTTGCAAGAAACTACAGCGTTTTCAAGCGTATATTGGAACAAAACACCTTCGTGAGCAGATATAGCATCATCTCTGTCCATATGTTATAGTTAGAGACATGCAAAATTCGCGTTATTTTCTGACAGCTGACTAGACTCCAAGTGACTATAGGCTCTTTCAACGTCTCCCGCTGGCCGATATTGTCGTGACTTGCCGCGGAGAATGCTTACACGGTTGAGAGGCCAATATATGTAAAGACGTAACACACGTAAATGACAACACATAAAAGTTCGTGGCCAATTGAATCGCAGGTTATGCTCTGTTATGTATAGGAGCGTGAAGTTCAGTCTGCTACCAAATGATAACACGAATTTTGCATGTCTCTAGTTATAGTAAAATAACCGCGTGGAACATTTAAAAAGAGCATAAGCCTACAAGAACACAAAACCGTCACATAGTAAATTATTCAAAACTGATTAAAAAGGCCCACCGTACGTGAAAACATAGGTGATGGTTCTAAGCTTGCTGGTCAAACCACACTCTTAAATGCTGTATGTTGCTCTGCTTCTTTATTATGCTGGCAGTATTTTAGCAATGAACCTGTAAATAATTTTTCGCAGTTTGCATTTTTATTATTGACTACGATTTTTAGCAAATTGAGTTATCTATACAACAGTTCTGCCTAGCGGTGTTGTATGGTAACTAATTCATATAGCCTTAACATTGCCAATGCGCTGATTCAACTTAACACCACACATGCAGGTTTTAATCAATGCATTACTGTGTTAATATTCCTTTGTTTACACAAGTATAACATTTTTAGGTCACACTCTAAATCCTGTTTTCTATTTTTACAAGAAAAATTCTTGGAAATTCAGTTGCCAAAGAAATTCCTTGTAAAATTAGGTTATAAAGTGAGATTTTTAAATGTTTGTTGCAATGGAAGTTTGCAAATATAATTTATTGGTTTGTGGACATACGCCATTGCTCATGTTTGGGTGATAAAACTTGTGTTAAATGACAAAGTACAAAAAAAAAAAAAAAGAACAAAAAACGATGTAAAACACATAAAAAATCCCAGAGGAATTGTCAGTTTTTAATTTTTTTTATAATTTTCTACTTTTTTATTAATTATTATATCAGTCGAATATCAACACAACACCCAGACACAAAAGACGTAAATGTAGAACCAGATTCCCAGTATTTCTTTGTTGTCTAATATAATTAATAATAAAAGTAAAAAAAATAAAAAAAAATAAAAACGGACAGAATTCCTGTGGGATATTTTGTGTAATTTATATAGTTTTTTGTTCTTTTTCTTTTTTGTACTGTCATTCAACTCAAGTTTTATCAGCAAAACATGAGGAATGGCGTATGTCCACAAAGCAGTACATTGTAAAAGATTACAAAGATAGGAACTACAAATGCTTGTAAAATTACAATCTATAGACTTGTATTTGTATGTGCAGGAAAATGTAATTTTAAATATTCATTTTACTTTAATATTGGCGCTAAACTTATATGTCAAATAAATTTTAAGTAAATATACTTTACATGAAACTAGTTTGAATAAGAAAAAATGCTCGCGGAGGCGTTCAGATTCTAACTTGCTTCCTCGCGCTTAATTAATACCCATATTATCCCCTTGGTGTGAGGTGAGTGTTGTGTGTATAGGCTACACATACATATCGTCTATATTCTTCAAAAGTCACGAACAAAAATTGGCTGAAAATTAAGCAGTTATTAATTACTAAACTCATTGATGATATTTAATAATAATTAGACACCTGAAAAATTCACGTTTTCACTTTGGCACAAGCTAGGATTCCAACAACTGTAAGTTTGTGCCACTTTCACAGTTGGCCTCTGGCTTATTTGACACGTCCTGGAAGTATCTTGGACAATAATGGAAATGTAACTAATACACACCTATATCACTTTAACTGCAAGCAGCTAATGAACATCTGATGTCTGCTTCAGTTCACAGATATTCTTGTACAGGTCAGTGAACCCGCGAATTATTCTCGTCTCTAATCATAATGTAACATATAATTTTAATGTATAAAACTATGTACTTACGTAAATATCTAAACTCAACCACATTTTACAGTTAGTAACTTTTGGCAGAACAAAGCGTAGACGACATTAAAAATATCGGGGTTAAGTCTTTGGGAGGAGTTAAGGGTCACTATGTTATTTCAAGTCATGTGTATTTGAAAAATCGCAAGGAATTTTTATGCCGCCGTACTTTGCAAAATAGTGTAGCGACTTTTGTCTTGGAGTTTGGCGTGGTCCCTCGCACAGGCAGCAAAAAGCAGACGCTTTGTTTTTGCTCAAGAATTTATATATATTTATCGTAGTGTCAATATTTTATTATTAGCCTATACCATTACATCCACACTGATGTGTACTTTAAACATATAAATATAGATCTCCGAAAATACTCGTAAAGCAAGAGTAATTATTCTTATATTTACCATTTTTAAAGTCTTAACATCAGGATATTCAACATATTGAAACTGTAGGTGGAAAGTTACACGTTTCTTCTCGTGACATAGGAAAAACCTTATTCTGTGGTTTGCATAGTTTACGCAAAAAGGTTTAGAAAAAATTACTGTTTTTTCGAACTCTCATGGAGGGTAGATACAACCTTTAAGGGCCAGTGATTTTAGTAAAATGATTTTTGCACATGTTTGTTCGAATGTTTTACGTGCATATCTGCAGCTTTGCTTCATGGTAATTGGCAGCGTGTCTCTGTGAAGAGCCGTCACTTACTTGACTGTGCCGGTTAGAACATGTTTACTGAGACACCACACGTCTGTGATCAACGGGTAGAACCGTTAAACCCTCAGAGTTAAAAAAAAAATCCAGTCATTAACCATGAAGCAGAGCTGCAGTAGTGGACGTAAGGTTCTGAATCTTTCATGAAAAATACAAGGCCAAAGTTGTTAATAGGGACACTAGAGTGAGTGAAGAGGTTTTGGTCAGCGCTTAATATCAGGTCTATAACGCTATTGAGTAGTGATATGATGTGAGTACGGAGCAGCGCTGGAATGTATGGACGGGGAAAACGGGAGATCCCCGAGAAAACTCGTCGACCAGCGGCATCGTCCGGCACGATTCCCACATGTGAAAATACGGGGACCGACCCCGCCGGAAATTGACCCCGGATTGCCTTGGTGGGAGGCTAGTGGTCTGACCCCTCGGCTACCGCGGCCCCTTAGAGACACTGGAAATTCGAGGAAAATTGTTAGCTGCTTACAAGGCTCCAACGTGTTGTGTTCAGCACTGTACCGGCAATATTTTCATCAGGTCCACTTAGGCTACGTTGTAAGGTAGCGTCTGCGAGGTCATTAGAGACGGCGAAACACAACTTGGTACATTGTCAGTATAAGGTGGAAGAGAGTCGGCTATGACCTTTGTTAAGGAACCATCCCAACATTCACCTGGAGCAATTTCGGGAAACCATGGAAATCTGAAACCAGGATGGCCGGAGCCGGCGATCGAACTCACGTCCTACCGAATGTGTGTCCAACGTTTGATAGCCCTAGTTAGGATTGTACAGCTTCAACACAGAACGTGTGTGATTTTTCACAAATTGCATAGTTCAATAATAATCAACTTAAGATGATACAGTTTACTGAAGACTATGTTGACTGTAAATGTTTTCGGGATTTTACAGTAGGCCTATCTCTAGTTATTACATTGAAGCTTAGCAAACAGTCATTTTTTCCTGCGATAAATTAGTGTCGCTGTGTACCGTGTATTGACGGACTTATTTTTAGATGTGTTGGTTGTCGAAGAACGTGGTCTTGTTAGAGACAGGAGACGACTCGACGCTCCAGGGAGTGCTTATTGACCGGGACGACGGGTGTCTGGAGTGGAGTGAAGCACTGTTCTAGTCTATTGTTCCTTCTCGCCAGCCGCAGCACTTCTCGCACAAAGAAGACGAGCCCCGGGCGGCGACCATTTCCGCCTAGCTGACGTCGACAAAGTCGCCTTGATGAGGCTGGGATATATGCAGCACGAGCACCGCCTTGGGGCTTATTCTTCAACTTTTCCAGTCTCTTATACGATCTTTATACAAAGATAGTTATTGGGTAGCTGCCTTTAAGAAGAGAATAATATTTGTATTTTTTTTTCTGTAACTAAAAAGGTCGCCGCATCTGTCTTTCAAAAGTCTTGTGACTCTTTTAAAAAAGATCGGCTTCTATGGTGTTGTTACGAGACAAAATGCATCAAAACGGCCGACATATTTAAGTTGTGTTCTACGTACATTCTGGTTGGAGTACAAATCCGATTTAAATGTTACTCGGAAGGAGACATAACTGCATTATTTTATTTTCCCTTAAATAATGTAATACGTTAATTTAATGTGTGTGTACATCAACTTGCCGACGCAAGCGACTAATTCAGTACAACACGCGTGCTGCTATCTCTTGTAAGTGCAAGAGATGAGTTGATGTAATTATAAAGAGCAACAAATAAAATTTATATAATTTTATATATAACATAAGTAATTGCTAATTCAAAACACGCTGTGAAAAGTTTTTTGGTGCATAAAATCTTAATTCCATCATAACCAGCTGTCAAACAGATAGTAATGGCCAAAGTGATGCTCGAGACAGACTATAGTTCAAACCGTTTACATAATTTTGATTCTTATGATATGAGAGCTACTGTAAAATGAGTATTAAAGTAGACCATGGAAGACAGTGAACTTGGTAATTTATAGAAGCGCAAAAGGTTAAATAAAAGAAATTAAGCAAAGCCAAGCCAGATTTACTTACAATTATCTATGTTGAAAAAACTGATTGTCACTTATGATCAATCACTACTAAATAAATGTCTCGGTCGAAGTAATGAGATTGTACCAGTTTGTGGTAAACCAAACAAATAATTACTATGTGTATATGCATGGTTGTTGTTCAAAATAACTAAGTCTCAGTCCTCTACACATGTCCTCAGTTCATTAAATGTTTCTATACACATCACAAAAGGTAGACCCAATGCCCTTGCTGCTTGGAGTAAGGATATTTCTACTAAATGATAGAAAGAAAATGGGGTTTCTTATTAAAGAGTTTGGCATAGGAAAATTTCTGCCGCTAGTTTCGCTGCTATCGCTAAGAGAACAGAAAAATACGAAAGTGTAGCAAAATTGAATTTAAACATGCTTGGAAATTACAGAAGTAATTTAACTTAATTTTAAAGTGAAAATAAACTAATTTCATGTTTTTAAGTTACCAAATCCATGTAACTTAAAATTCAGGAAAACTCTGTGTTTGGTTAGTTTGCACCCATTACCGTTACCAGCACCAAACGGCAGAAATTTTCCCTGACAAACTTTTAACATTGATCTTTCTAACCTGTAGTAGAATTAACCTTATTTGTAGGAACCCGACGGTCTTCTTGAAGTCTCAGAATGTTCTTTTCGAGACTACTTGCAGCACGCAATACCGTCGTATCCCTATCACAATTTTCCTCACAATTTTTGTATTTTTTTTTATTTGTACTAAATATTTTTTTTCTTATTTTAGACACAAAATGTGACTGAAATTGGCTCTTATTAATTTTTTATCTCTCATAGTTTTCGCGTAATGGCTTGTTAAAGTCATATTTTGCATGTTACCGGTTTAAGGACTACACTAAAAATAACTGATACACCAAACTAAAAAAAAAAAAAAAATCACAGTGGATAAAGACATTGCAGGCTACAATTATTTTTTTTTTAAATATATTTAATTTGAATTTTTTTTTATTTTTAGATTCAGGAATTTTTAAAATACAAATAACTTGTATTCTTTATATTTATGTGCATGAAATTATAGCCTGCAATGTCTTTATCCACTGTAATTTTTTTGAGTTTGGTATATCAGTTGGTTTTAGTGTAGTCCTTAAAACGGAAACATGAAAAATATGACTTAACAAGCCATTACGCGAAAACTATGACAGATAAAATAATTTCATAAGAGCCAAATTTAGTTTCATTATAGAAAAAAATCTGGTACAAATAAACAAAAACTTGTGATGAAAATGGCGGTGGACCACGCCCTCAATACCGCTCACAACCCGTTACTGTCACCGCGGTTCATTCACTTGCACACGTGATGCCGCTCGGTAAAAACTGTTCTAGCCTGTGGTGCTGCTATAATATAAACCCTTAAACAAGAGTCCAGAAATCTCGCAGTGGCCCTCTGTCTCGGAGTTACGAAAAACATGTCGTATCAGGGTTAAAGCACAGTTAGGAAACAGTAAGTAGGTCGAAGAATTCTCCAGACCACGATATTCACTGTTATCAGAGTGTTTACGAAACTCGAGATAGGCGTGCAGCTGGCTGTAACAGCATGACACAAAGGGAAACGAGGGGTCCTCCAGAAACAAAGGCATATTATGCATAACCGTGAATCCTGGGCTCAATTTGAGACAAAAATATAAGTAGCAAAATGAGGTTTTTAAATGTTTGTTGCAATGGGATTTTACAATTATAATTTATTGGTTTGTGGACATACGCCATTGCTCATGTTTGGTTGACCAAACTTGTGTTGAAAGACAAAGTGACAAAGTACAAAAAATGCACAAAAAACAGAAAATAGAAAGAAAAAACAATCCCAGAGGAATTCCGTCAGTTTTTATTTTTAATATACCAGCAAGAATTATAAAGATATAATTCAGTCAAGAATTTGATAACATCCAAACACAAAAGACTGACACAAAGGAAAATCAGATTCCAAATATGAGAAAAGATGGAAGTAGACATAAAAAGTGGACAGTGTACAACAAATAAAAAACAAGTGACAGCACAACACAAATTAAAACGAACGAAAAAAAAAAAAGCAACGTTTCGGGGATTGCGATCTATCCCCGTCTTCCGGCTGAGACATAGCTGGTCGGAAAACCAAGATGCGAAAGAAGTTCGCAAGGATTTCTGTTTTCTGTGTTTTTTGTGCGTTTTTTTGTAATTTGCCACTTTGTCTTTTAGTACAAGTTTGGTCGACAAAACATGAGCAATGGCGTATGTCCACAAACCAATAAATTCTAAGTAGCAAAATGTTGTAAAACTACATTTTACGTGCGCAATGTGGTAACGCTGCACGGAGAAAGTCCACTCTTGCGCTGCACATGTCAAAGTATTATTTTATGTTTGCTACATAGAGTAAATGTAGAATCGCGTTTGGACTGCCCGGGATTAGAACCTGCGTCCATGCTAAGCAGGTCATTGCAGAAGGAGTATTATAAGTAACATATCTGTAAAGCGCAAGACGGGACTAAGTACATCGCTATGCTGCCACATTGTGCATATAAAATGTCACCGTACAACTCTTTGCAACTGACAGTTTTGTCACCAATTTATCCCAGGATCCACGTGGTGTGCGTATTGTGCGTTTGATTCTGGTCACCCTGTGTGTGTATATAAACACAGTTTTTAATGTACGAAGTTAATAAAAATACTGTCATATTATAACAGGTGAACTTGTTTAGATTTCAGTTCCTGAATTTAAACTCCCATTTATGATTATTGTCGTTATGGTGTGTGTGTGTGATGGGACATTTAACATTCTGCACCTTCTAACATTTAAATATCTGTTTCTTTACACTGCGTTCTTGCTAAACAGCGCTTTAAAAAAAATTAAATTATTTTTTTGGTTAGATTTACATGAAACATGTTAATTGAAAATCCCACAGTTCTTCAGTACTGAGCAGAGCTTTGTAAATGCCAGGTGCCAATCGCCATGGCACCTAAAACTTTTCCATTCTGGCATTCTGTCAGAACAAAACTTTACAGTTTTGTCTGGTTTAAATTGTGTTGCGTGGCATTTAAAACACAATCAGCAAATTGTATTACAAACACTATTTTCGTATCGTAGGCACTGAAATATAATGGCGATATTGCAAAGAGAATGGGTATTTTTAGTTTGTGCTGCGCAAACGTAACGTTGAAAATACGACGTGGCGTATTTAGAACCCATCAACAGCGCTTCGATACGCTGGAACACGTCACGCCATGCTGTTTAATGTCCGCGCTGTTAATTTTAATTCTGTAATAAGAAAAGCTTTGCGTTACTTTGTCTGATCAGGTGATCGTCAACCCGTTGACTTTATGGCCGTCGATACAGGTTAAAGGTAACCTTTCTTGAAATAACGTTATTTCCAATGCCATCGTGACACGAATGATTCAACATTTTTTTATTCAATAATCAAAACACTTTCAAGCAGCTGTAAACACAGGTGTGTGTATACATATTTTTTTTTTTTTTGCTTTTCTTAAATATTGAAATAAGAATAGTAGCAAGTGCCAGCCATATATCTCAAACGATGCCAAACCAAAATGCGGGGACGTAAATTGGATCCGAAAACTTACCTGCTGTTTAATTCTATCTGCTGCGGTAGTATTGGAAAAGTTCGCTGGGATGAAAGGGTGATTGTGTCCACTTCGGTGTTGAGGGAAAAGTTGGAATGAAAGGAGAAAGGGCAGAAGGTTAGATTGTGCAGAGAAAGAGATAGGGAGTGAGAGGCTGGCTGAGAAAGAGGAGATAAATAAGATTGAAAAGGGTCGAGTTTCAATTTACGTTTGGACTTCTTAACTCAACTTGCCTCGTTGCCCCCTGGGATTGCAGCGAATCGAAACTTGGGCGTTTCTAACGCGTGATAAATGAGTATATAGGCCACTACAAAATCTATAACCCCCCCCCCCCCCTTTTCCATCTTACACCCGAACATTGACCTCACGAGAATCCTCGATTGCAATTGTGATGAAAATGTCAGGTGATGAAATTCTTCCCAAGTCTATTTGACTTGCCTAGCCTAACTGTATGACGGAGTAATTGATTTGTATTGCACAGTTGGTATTTAACAGTATACTGTATAGGGCCCTGAACAATTCGCAGTTTTTTTTTGGGGGGGGGGAGGGCACAGACTAGAATCCAAACTACTGTAAGTTCTTGTCAGTTTCACAATTGGTCCATGACTTATTTAACACATGTTGGAGGACGTTGAACCAATAAAAAAAAAAAAAAAAAAAAAAAAAAAAAAAACACGTTAAGGGGCCAATGGACAGCAATTTTTATCATCATGTTTTTATTTTTATATTTGTAACCGATATGTTTTCCTTGCTTTAGACACAAAATGTGACTAAATTTTGCTCTTATAAAATTTTTTTATCTCACATAGTATTTTCGTAATAGCTCGTTGAAGCCGAAATTTGCATGTTTCCGTTTTAAGGACAACACTAAAACCAACTCACTTACCAAACTAAAAAAAAAATTCACAGTGAATAACGATGTTGTAGGCTACAAGTTCAGCTATGTTAATTAACAAAATAAAATATTTTTGTAGTTTAAATAAAAATATTGAATTTTAAAACATGTTATTTTTAATTTCAGCATTTTTATTCTAATACAAAAAGTTTTTATTCTTGGTTTTTACGTACGTGAAATTGTAGCCAGCGACGTATTTATCAACTGTGAATTTTTTTCAGTTTGGTATGTCAATTGATTTTAGTGTAGTCCTTAAAACGGAAACATGCAAATTTTGAATTTAGCAAGCATTACGTAGCTATCCTCTGCTTTACTGCACAGATATCTTGGATGCTAGCATTCAGGTCAATGAACCCGCGAATTTTTACTGTACCTAACTATATATAATAGTTAGAGATGATGGTTAGGACAATGAACATTTCGCGAAAAGAATATTGCCTCAGTTTGTTTCAATGCTTTAAGCAGTTCTGCTTCATTATTAATGGCACCATGTTTTTGTTCAAGTGACATCTCTCATTTTACTGCGCAAATCGTGGTAACGTTACTGCAGCACCACAAGTATGTGATTTATGGATTGAACCTCAAGACACACAAGAGTTAAAACATCCAATCACCGGCTATGAAGCAGAACTGCAGATGTGCATGTAAGGCACTGCAACAAACTGAGACAAGTTCATGGCCCTAATGATGGTATATCGCGAAATATTTTTGTGCTAACATACCCTTGTAAACACTGTAGTTTCTTGTGACATATATGACTGGGTTATATACGTCTGACACAACGTAGCTGTCTGCAGACCAATAATATACATTAATAGGAACCCCTGATTTTCGCGAAAATAATTTTGCCCCACTTCGTTTCAATGATTTACATGCATGCACATCTTCAGTTCTACTTCGTGGTTATTGGCAGTGTGTCTATGTGAAGTGCTGTCTCTCATTTGACTTGCCAATCACAATAACGTTACTACAACTTCACAAGTCTGTGATTTGCCAGTAAAACCCCAAGACACGCCACTGCTAAGACTCCCAATCACTGATTATGAATCAGAGCTGAAACAAAGTGCGGCAAAATTATTTTCGCGAAAATTAGGGGTCCTTATGCCATTAAACATTACAATATCGGGATTCTTATTGGCTCAGTCAAATAGGGTAACAACGCCATGTACATACAAGCGAAAGTTGTACGCATGTCGAAACACAGAAAACGGTCAAGTTTTCCCGCGTAAACCATCAACTCTAATCATAGTGAAACCAGCTCGGATTAATAAAAATTGGCTTATAAATTATTTTAAATGTCATACAGAAATTATAATTTAATTATGAACGTACTAATAGTCAAATCTCTAAATAAAACGACACTCAAAATAATCTGAACCAAGATATAATGGTAGATCTAATTCTGTTATAATAATATATTTATTTAAATGTCTGCATTCTAAAGGCGGCCTTATGCCGAAGCAAACATATGCACCAATTCGAAAATCACGAATCTTTCATAGTATGACACAGTCGCATGCTACTCCTTTTGCAACCTTGTCGCATGATACGATCTGTTTACATTGTATGCTGCTTTTTCAGTTACGATCGTACAGAAATATTTAGTGTGACATTTAATATATGCCCTTTACATGAAACAGAGCTATTTACCTATTTATTAATATAACGTCCTACTCGCTCGTACTGTTTAGAAGCCAATGTAATCGATTGTAACCAGAGCGTGTATAGGGCTGAGAAGTCTAGACTGCCGCCATAGATGAATGCGCGAAATACGTTTTCCTCGATCTGTGAGCTAGCCAACAGATATGCCTTTCTTTATTCGCTGGTATGTTGGACAGACTACCAAATCAGGTAAAAATTGGCAATCTCAAAACACTATTAAATGACTCTTCTTGGCGTGGTCTGCCATATCTAAGTCCGCGGCTTTCTATTGAAGATGGCAATGGCGCTATCGATTCTGCGGACGTAAAAGCTACTCAACAAACTATGTGAACCGCAGTCGTAAAAAACAATCATTCACAGTGTTTTTTATTAACCTAACGTAACGTCTCAGGACTCGGAGGTCCAAGGTAGGAGTAGGACCCAAATTTGTCTAAGGACTTAGCCCAGCACGCCTAAACATGCAAGAAATATGCAAAGAAAGATTGTGTGTATCATGCTTTACTGGGATTGCCAGACATGTTTGGGAACATGATGACTTTCCGTTACAGCCAGCAACTCTTATCTACTGAAAGTAGGGGACAAATTTGGTATATGCTACACAACGAATAAATACGCCGAAAGTAGAGATTGGAAAAATTCTCGGGTTTTAATGACCTGTAAATTATTGGTTGCTCTCTGATTTAGCGATACCGCGGGCCTGCCCTTAGTTTTTTATTTATTATTGGCTCTTTATCCTCTAGCATGTGTCATATAATTCTAGAGCCAACTGCAAAAGTGACACGAACCTACGGTTTTTTAAATACTAGCTTGTGTCCAAATTATTAAGCAAATTTTAAGTCCCTTCTCATAAGGAACTAAATGAAATTTATAATGTTACTTGTAAAATTTTTTTTCCCTTAGTATACAATTGTATGAAAATAAGCATAATTTTTGGCTCATTCACAATATTTCTAACACAATAAGTTATCCTCATGTCATATACGATAGTCATTTCGTAACATGTCATCTTAATTTACAGTGAATTATCTTACTTTTGTATGTAAGTACAGAGAACACAAAAAAGTTTTGAAGTTGATATGACGGTATGCAAAAATTGTTGGAAATTTGACAAAATCCCATCTTTAATGTTGTCTACAATTTGTTAAGTATTGGTTGTAAATGTGAAATAATTAATTATTCGCAGTCGAACAACATTAAATGCGAGTCAGACGTTGAATTGTTTGTTTCACAGGTGGGGATTATATTTCAAACATTAAGTTCAAGAAAGTTATTTACCGAAAGGGAACGACTTGCAGCAATATTAAATCACTGTAAGGACATGCAGAGTACGTATTTTCTTTTGTGCACGGACTTGGTGCCTAACAATTGTAGCTACTTTCACTTTCACAATTGGTCGTAGACTTATTTGTAAGTAAAGAAGAAATTCCCGTAACGACCTAGATTTTAGAATGCATTGTTCTATACTCAAGCCCCGAACGTTTGTCAATTCAGCCCCTGATTTTTGGTGAAAACTTTTTTGCATCAACGTGTTTCAGTGCCTTACGTCCACATCTGCAGCTTTTCTTCATGGTTATAGACAGCGTGTCTTTGTGAAGTGACGTCACCCAGTTGACTGTGTCAATGACAATACCGTTACTACGACACTAAACGTCTGTTTTACTGGTAGAATGCAAAGACGCTGAGAGTTAAAGACATTCAAACACTGACAATGAAGCACAGCTGCAAATGTGTATGCAAATCAGTGAAAGGAATTTGTGAAAAATTCTTTTCGCCAGAATTAATTGGCTCTGTCCATTAACTACTACTCACTGTAACAGCAGTGGAAGAAGTGAAACGAAATATTTTGGCCAGTGCTCAACATCGAGATCTTTAGCGCTTGTTAGGGGTGACATGATGTGAGTATGGAGCGGCGCAGGATTTAATAGCAGGGGGAATCGGGAGATCCCCGAGAATAGCCGTGGACCAGAGGTATCCCACATGCGAAAATCCGGGAACCGTTCCCACCGGGAATCGAACCCAGATCGCCTTGTTCGGAGGGGCAGTGAACGAATGACGGGGCTTGAAAACGTATTTTGGACCGCGAATTCTAGCATGCAGGTCATTGCACTCACGAAGTTTTCCCTTTCCTTACGTTATTTAACACCTTCAGGACGTCTAAGCAACAATAGGGCAGCAACTCAGTGCAGGTCCATTCATGTGGATATCGCTGTGCCAGCGACCACAGACATTCTTGTAGGCTAGTTAGGTAAGCGAATCTGCGAATTTTTCACGGTGTCTGTACATCGTGGAGGAATTTCGACGTCGTGTCCGGGGCACAAATGTCTTTCCGGGCTGCGGAACGCCGTGGTATTTCGGTGCCGGGGTGAATAGCCCATTGCTCCGGGGGTGATAAACAGGCCGTGAAGCTTGATGCGCGGGAGGCAGGGAGGGATGAAGCTACGCCCGTTGGGCCCATCCACGTGGATTGGCGGTCGCGCTCCCCCAGAAATAGCCCTACATAACTGGGCCCAATCGATGATGACACTCTAGCCTGGCCCGTTCACCACATGTGTGCAGCAGCCCTCGACTCCAATAGAAAACAGTAAACCTTACCGAAGATGCCTGAAGTCAAGGTTCTAAATGGCATATAACTACTGCAATTAAAGAAATAGTTCTGTACTTAACGAATATACATTAATACCTACATGAATTTTCGCGTTTTCTTTTGGGCACAGAATACAATTCAAACAACTGTATTGGTCTGTCCCTTTCACAATTGGCCAAACACTAATTGGACATCTCCTAAAATGCGCTAAGGCAGTAATATAGCAGCAAGTGATGTTATAATTGTGCAGTATTACTGTGGCCACGTTCAAGCCAGTGAGTAGGGAAGGGAAAACTTATCTCTAGAGCTAGTGATTTTTGGTGAAAATAATTATGCAACTTTGTGTCAATGCATAACTCTCACATATGCACCTCTGATTCGTGGCTATTGGCAGAGTGTATTTGTGTAGAGGCGTCACTCATTTGACTGTGCTATTGAGAATATGAATACTGTGACATCTCACGTCTGTGATTTACGGCTAGATCCTCAAGACGTTGAGAGTTAAAATCAACCAATTACTGACCATGAAGCAGAGATTGAAACAAAATGTTGCATAGTTTCAGCTCTAATTGTTTATTTCAATGACCTACATATTAAAAGCCATGATATTACGCATTCTCAAACCCCCGTCTATTTGTCTACTGTTCCAGTGAATAGCAGCTAATGGACAAATGGTCGGGGCTTGAGTATACATAGGAAGGTATATTCTAAAATGCCGGCCATCGAACTAGCAAATTATTCCTTTCCCTACCAGTGAGCAACTGTAATGGGCTTGAGTACACAGATATTCTTGGGGGTTAGTCTTCATTAAGGTAGTGAACCCACTAATTTTTTCCGGACTCTTGTATATTTATACAATGTAGCTTACATGAGTATACACCTTATTACTGCTTAGATTTTCTCTTTACAAATAGTAAGAATTTATTTTCAGTCTATACATTTGAATTCTAATAGTGTCAGTTTAGAAGATCTTGTTGGTTCATTCTTTGTTGAATATCTCCGTTTAGTAATAACAAATGTTTGTATGTGCGTAGAGCATTTTGTTGGATATTCGCTTGAAACTGTTCAAACCATCACTTCGCAAGACGGGATTTATGTTATGCCAGATTCGTTTGTAACAGAAATTTTGTATGAAATATTGTTGTGATCAATCAATCCGCCCATTAAACGAAGTCCATTTCTACGTACTCTAAATAAATAAAATAAATATTCTTGAAGTCTAAAATGTCTGTCAACACAAGGAAATGAAAAATTGTGCTTTATGGAGTTACTTAAGGTAGGCAGTTTAGAAACATCTGCTATATTGAACGAAAATCGGCTTAAAGTTAAGATTCTCAGTTTGAAGCAATGAGTTACGACTGTGCTCTTATAATCTCTTTGTGTACGTTGGTACAACGCGAGAGTCTGTGGCTGTTACAATGTGGATTTACGGCCGCACTCTGTGTTTCTGAGGGCCGCAGTGGCCGAGCAGTCAGACCTTTTGCCTCCCACCAAGGCGATCCGAGTCGGCCACCGAATTTTCGCATGTTAGAATCGTGCTGGACGATGCCGCTTGTCGGCGGGTTTTCTCGGGGATCTCCCGTTTCCCCACCCCTTCATTCCGGCGCCGCTCCATACTCGCATCACGTCACTCCTCACCAGCGCTAAAGAACTAGATGCTAAGCGCTGACCATAATCTGTTCACTCCGTATTTCTGGGACCTAAATACGAACACATTACTTTGTGATAAGAATCTTGGTCAATGACGTGATGCTTTTAACTCTCAGAGTTTTGGGATTAAATCCGCTATTCACATATGTATAGTGTCGTGGAAATCTTGTTATGATTGGCAGAGTCAAATAAGTGACCGCAGAGCAGATGTGCAGAAATGCAAGTAAAGCGTTGAAACAAGTTGATGCAAAAATATTTTCGTGAAACCTAACGGCCCCTAATGATAATGTTACTGCGGCATCACACGTCCGTTGTTTGCTGGCAGACTCCCAAGACGCTGGGAGTAAAAAACATCCAATCTCTGGCATCGAAACAAAGTTGGTGCAAAGTTCTTCTCAGCAAAAATTGTTTGGCCCTATCGTTGTAGTTCATTACTTGTGTGTGAATGAATGCACTGACGACAGTTACAACAGTTTAGAAAATATTGTTATCTCGGTCCATCGTTACTGTTAGATAGGTACAGTGGCACAAATGTACCAAGTTATCAAGACTCAAGACTGTGAATTCATGTTTGAGGATTTCCTTGTGAGTTATGAGACATCACTTGGTACAGTCAGTAATGTTACCGTTTACCAAACTGCTGTGATAGTTTGATAATCCGTCGATATATAAATATTACACTCTCAGTTATTTATAAAGACTAATACTTACTCCATCTACGTATTAAAAATTATTTTCTTGAGGTCACCGCCTATCATACGCTTCAGGTACTATGTAGTTTTCTGAAAAATTAGTTATTTTACGAAAGTATTCCTTATGCGCCCATTATACCAATGCACGAAAAGAAAACACATCGAACAAGGATGGAATGTCATTGCTAAGGCACCATGCTAATTGAAATACTGTTTCGAAGCTTTCCAACATAGCTGGAAACGGCTTCTGCAGACTACCACATTTCAAAATGTACTAACCGTATGTATGCGAAACTAAAAATAGAATCGTGCTCTGAATTTGCTACAAACTTTCTCCGCTAATAAAATTATATGGTCACTGCCTAGATAAAGTCCCATTATAAATGCATCGGCGAGAATCTTACACGCTAGTTCGGTGCTTGGCTTGTTGTGGCGATGCGATATTTGTAGAAAAAGAAATATTTCGCTAGTTCAACGACATGCATGTTAGAATCAATTGTCCTAGTTATATACAAGCCCCGACCGTTTGTCCATTAGCTTCTATTCACTCGAACAACAGACAATGAACGAATAGGCGGGGCTCGTGTATGCATAGGACAGTGAATTATAACACGTCGGCCATTGAACTCGCGAATTATTCCTTTCCCTAGATATTTGATACACGTTTCAAGGTCACCCTTATAGCTCCGTAGCTTCTGAGACTCTAACGTGTAAAACGCTCAAGTTAGATGACGGCCTTAACATTTAGCCTAGAGGAAGCACATACATTCTTACGTATTATTTAAAGCTTCACAGTCGTTAATATTTTATAATAGTAAAAAATGAAAAGAAGTAAATGACGTCTACATGGTGAACGTTACAGATTGAAACAGGTTCAGTTCCGTACTTATTCCAGTAAAACTAAACCCTGAAAAAGCTTGTTTCTTTCCAAAATATTTCCTGTTTTATTACGAACAAGAATATAATGGTATTATTTGAATATTGGTTAATAATTGGTTTGAAGAATACTTCTGGTAAAATAACAAAAAAATAAATATCAAGATAAATAAATAAATAATTAAGGACGCTGATGCCTAACGCAGAGTCTTAGTAGCAGCAAGAATACGGATTTATGTGTTAGGCCTATATTAAATTGATTTCGATTTAATCATCTGTCGAACGAGCCTATATGCCCCCAGTGACTTGTTTTGTGAATGTCGGTGCGGCCTGTATTTCTATAGGATGTTTTGAGCTGCTTTTTTCCTCCAATACTCTAAAAATCATGAAATAATATTATTCATGACGTGCGAGAAGTTGTGACGGTTACATGATGAACCAGCATTCAGAGGACCCGTGTTCGATCCCTGGTTCCGAGACCATCGTGGTTTCTGTTTTCCATAGTTTCCCCGAAACAACTTCCGGTGAATGCTGGGAACGTTCCTTAACAAAGGCCATGGCCAACTCCTTTCCTAGTTCGTGCTCTTGTTTAAATTTGTGTGCAACCGTCTCTAATGGCCTCGTTGTCAACGAGATGCAAAGACCAATCTATACGGGCCTGCGAAATTCGCGTTATTATTTGGTACCAGATTAGACTTCAATAATATCCTGTACACAATTTGTGATTCAATTGGCCACAAGAGTCTACGTAATGTTTACGTGTATGACCTCTTAACAGGAAACTGGCCACTCTAACGTGGAACTTGTAATAACGGGAACATTCTCTGCTGGATGCAACGACATTATTGGCCAATAGGAGACGTCGAACCAGCATACAACCGTTTAAAATCTAGTCTGCTACCAGCATATAATGCGAATTTTGCGCGTCCCTACCAATAGGAATATAAAAACGAACTATTTTAATTTTTAGAAAGGGCACACGAAAACACATACTAATATTTAGTTCTCCCCCCCCCCCCCCCCTCTTTCCTACCCACACACACAGCTGCCCACAACATCCCTCTATGCTCGTGTTTGTAGCTACATTTTTCTCGCTTCAATGCTCTCATCCACATGCTTGAGCTCCACACTATACTTTCTCACGCGAAGATTATATTTAAGTCATCGACCGTATTGTGATTGGCTGAAATAAGTTTTCCTAAATACTTTTTTTTTTTTTTACTAATTTTGTAAGTAGAAAATATGCCAAGGAAGTTTTTTCTTCAAAATAGTGCGTGTGGCCAAAATAAACTAGCTAAATGTAATTAGAACGATAAACTGATGAACATCACTGGGTTCATCGGTGCACACGTATATAGCTAACTATGCCCTTAAAAATATGGGTAATTGGCAAACGTTAATCTACACATCAGGGGAGTTCCATGTGGACTAGTTAATACATGTCGTAAAAGCAAAATGCTAGCTATATACTCCGCAGCATTTAGCAGATACATAAGGATTTATTGCGTCTGGCCTACGAGAAGTGATTATTCCTCACTAAGGCATTGAAACAAGCTGCTGTAAAATTCTTTTCACAAAAGTCAGTCGTTCTAAATATCAGGCTACAAAATACACAGTACTACAATACTGTTTTTTTCCCACATCTATCCTTCAAAATTGATCTGCATGAGTCACTGAATATTACCAATTTTAAATACATCTGTAAAAATATTCTGCTTCAAAAATTTGTTTTATTATCTGGAAGAGAAAAAATTAGTTTTCAAGACTTATGCTTTTCGGAATTGCATTTTACAGTGCCACAAGCCTCGAAATAAGAGATATTTCACTGGCTTGACATGCTGTTTTCAAGTAAGTGTTGCACTGTAAATTGTAATAACTAAGCCACACAAGCAATTTAAACGTTTGCCTTATATGTATAGAATGTTTGGTTGTCATGCTTGACCAAATAATCATTTCATAGTCATACATAGTTGTATACACACATGTATAAACTATGTATGTGTATATGTTTAGTTTCATACCTAATGTCCTTGTGCTCTTTCATGGGATTGGCATTTTCCTGAATTCTTGCAGATTGTTACTTATCGCGGTGGTTTGTATTCTAGCGACGTGCATGCCTTAGCTTATGTATTTCGGACTCGTTGTGACTATTTTCTCTCTTCATTTTTGTAGTTCTTTCTGTTCCGTTAATTGCACAGACAACAAACACACACTAAATTAAATTTTTATTAAATGAAAACAACCTCTAAAATTCGTCTGGGATCACAAGCAGTTTTTCTCAACAAAGATAATTGCTATTTTCCTTCGCAGACTCGAAATGCTCGCCCACACGAGTTATCATTATCATGTATCTATTTCGCGATCACGACACTTTTCATTTTTCCACCCGTCTCTCCGTCTGCCGTCGTTTATCAACTATCTCTCTCTCTCTCTCTCACACACACACACTCTCTCTCTCGTTACACAGCTCATGTGGAAGCAACACATCCTTCTGCTTCCCACGCACCCTTCCCCTTCTCGCCCAAACACAATTGCTCACATTACCTAGAGACGTTTTCGAAAGCTCACAAGGGTAGGGTAGGTAAGCCAAAATTTCCATTAAAGGTGTTCAAAACGTAACCCGAGTGAAGTTTACCCGTATTCAAGTATTCACCTGACAACTTCTCGATCAACTCTGCACTTGCACGGTTCTCGGGCAGGGTAAGGGTCGGTTCGCAGATGAAAGTTGCTATTTGGTCCGAAAAAAGTGTTTTGTGAACAGCACACATCACACCACAACGAAGCGAAACTGAATGCATGTGTTAAAAAATACAGTATCGAAGAAACAAGCTCGAGATGGATATTACGTTTAAATATAGATTAAATAACGTGTAAAGAAAGTACTGCTAACGTCGCATTTACAGGCAAATCTTAAAGGTGTAAAATATGTATGGTTTTTATTCATTCCCGCCATATTGTAACCCTGAACAGCATTACAGGCTTTCACGTGACTGGATAACTTATCCTACTCCAGCTCGAAAACACCTTAGGGTAGTTATAATCTGGTTCTCTAAAAATATATCGTTTTTGAAAGCCTGGCTCATTTTACATTTTTATTCGGTTTGTTTATTTCCGCTGCACGTAAAGGAGAAAACTATACCTTATTGGGTGGTTTTATTTAGTTACCTGCTGGGCTAAACGTATATTTTCTCTGTCACATGAACATACCACCAGGTTATTTCTAAAAATATGCGAGTAATTCAGGGTCTCGTGACTTATTGGAGTTAGAAAACTGTACTTGGGTTAATTATTGAACGTCTCAAACTGAAAGTTTTCTCTGCCCCATCTAACCTCGTGACTTAACAACATAATCGCCTGTTACTTTTTGTAACTATTTTGTTAAGGAATTAGTTGTTTAACTACAATAACAGGTAATGTAAATAACCAGTTTCATGAGAAATACCGCGGCTATGTCTTTAGTAGAAGGCCAGAGTCTTGGATGTGGCAACGCTGCATCGGAGGCCTACAGCCAGTCCCTCATTGGTAGCCCTAGTCTGTGTAGACGTGTACACGTCACTAAAGCTGTATCTGGACAAATTACAGAGACTAGGCCAGTCAAGAAGTGACTGGCAGCAGGCCCCCGATACAGTGTTGCCACATTCAAGACTCCGGCCTTTCACTAAAGACGGCCATGGAAATACCCATAAATTATTTCTGATGAGATTTCCGGAACGGAAAATATAATTTGTCATAAAAAAGATTGACATAATTTAGCATATACAAAACAAAATTTCGCTCTTTGGGGGGGGGGGAGGCGCATAATTAAAAAAAGTCTTATGTACACCACTAAGATTAATTAAACCGATAAATGATATCCGACATTCGAATACTTCTCTATCACTTGTAGATTATTGTCTGCGTATTAAAATGTAGGTTTGAACATGTAAAATTGTTCATTATGTTCGTATAACCTGTTTTGTTCTTCTAGTTGTGAGGACTGTTCACCTAAAGTATTGACATGAAAATTTGCAACAGTGTATAATTCGCTCCGAAATTAGTGGTTATTAGGCCTTTCATTACTATTTAATCGAAACTTGCATTGCATAAAAATATTACGAAAATAATGGACAATTTTACATGTTCAAACCTACATTTTAATACGCAGACAATAATCTACAAGTGATAGAGAAGTATTCGAATGCCGGATGTCATTTATCGGTGCAATTTATCTTAGTGGTGTACAAATGACTTTTTTAATGATGTGCCTCCCCACCAAAGAGCGAAATTTGGTTTTGTATGTGCTAAATTATGTCAAACTTTTTTATGATAAAATATATTTTCCGTTTCGGAAATCACATCAGAAATAATTTATGGGTATTTCCATGTCCGTCTTTAGTGGAAGGCTGGAGTCTCGAATGTGACAACACTGCATCGGGGGCCTGCTGCCTGTTACTTCTTGACTGCCCTAGTCTCTGTAATTTGTCTACAGTAGATGCAGCTTTAGTGACGTGTACACGTCTACACAGACTAGGGCTACCAATGAGCGACCGGCTGTAGGTCTCCGATGCAGCGTTGCCACATCCAAGACTCTGGCCTTCTGCTACATAAAGACGGCCGTGGTATTTCTCATGAAACTGGCTATGTACATTACCTGGTGTATGAAATTTAAGTTCACGATTTTGAAATTTTATTCATTCACTTATAGTCTTTAATGTGTATGTTGTGAGAGTGCTTGTCTTAGCAGAACTGAAATATTGGTGGTTTTTATGTTAAATAGTATTTACATGAACACTTAAGGATATTCATTCCTGTGATGCCACTTTATATGATATTTAAAAGTTTAAAATAATACAGTTGTATAAGGATATTATTTGTTGCAATAATGACCACACATATATATTTTTAATTTGTTTCGTGTTTGGCTGGCAACAAATTACAATTCGTAAAATAATAAAAGTGGTAGGAAAGTTCATATCTAAGCAAAACAACCTTGCAAATTTACTGATATTTTGTTTTGTAATTTGTAATTATTACTCCCCTACAAAAGCCACATTGTAAGACTATCTTCATCTCTTTTTCTTATCTTCGAAAATCCTAAATTATGCATAGTGTCGTTACAAGGTCATTTGTAACCATTTCAGGAACATTGGAAAATTCATTTTAACTTATTTTAGGTACGCCGTTCGGCCCCACTGAGATTCACAAGCCTGTTCCCCTGTCAGGGTTTTGGTAGAGGCTACGCAGAGAAAGTGGGAATCTCGTTAATCTATTCCTGCTCAACAAAAGTTAGATGTTGCCCGCGTCTTGATTCACATGGTTATTAATTTTTGATAAGTGTTTTTGATATCTCGGTAACTGGCTCCTTCCCTAATTTTTAGAAATTTTCTACAGAAGATTTACTAGGCAATAGATAGGAAAAATGGGAATCTTCTTTAGTCCAATCATGCGCGTCACAAATTATTTTGTTTTGTGTTCCGTATTGTCTTCCCTGCTTCCTTTTTGTCAAAAACCTTCGCGGGTGTACGCACAAACCACCAAAGTTTCATAGCAATCGGTCAAATTGTATAGGAACACATACAGGCCCTATTACTAACAAACATGCAGACATTCGTGTTTATATTTAATATGAAACACAATTGCACATAGGCCTAGGCGTACTCCAATTACGGATACAACACTGAAATCGTTCTATAATGAGAAAATTGTGCAAATACTTGCACTTATCCACAGAGCTATACAATATTAATTTAAAATGTAAATTTCATTTAAACGTAGTGTATGCACTTCCGGTAGAGTCGGGCTAGGGTTAATTTCTAGCTCGGCGAAAACTCTCACTGCGTTTGAAGACAACAGAAGACTATGCAGGTCTAGGACTATTTGCCATTTTAACTACTGTGGGTGTGTGCAGTAGTCATTTGCCAACAATTTCGCCATAAAATTCTCAGTTTGATAATAATAATTACCGAAATGAGAAAATGCATGCGTTTGGAGTTACTGTAATTTACAGGCAACTGTTCAAATAACTTTTTGTATGTTACTCAACACCTTTCATCGAACGAAACGTAACACGCTTATCAAATATTAGAATACATTTGTAGTTTGTTTACTGAACCCGTTACCGAAGCTACGTGCACACATCATACCTTTTTCCTTTAAGTAACTAATTTAACGTAAACAAATGCGTCACGTTCTGCCACAATCATTGAACCTTCTAGAAATCGATTTACGATGACTTCGGCGCGATCTGTTGCCACACAGCTGAATCAATTTTTCAGCGTTACCGAAATGAGACAAAACTTGGCTATGAGACTTCATTGCGACGTAAGAGGTCGTGTGTACAGTCTCGGGATGCGTGTCATTACTATCTTTATTAGATTTTATATCTTGGCCTTCCTATTATGCAAAATTTATATGAAACAGTGGCGTATCGTGGTAGTGTTCCAAGGCATGCGGTGCTAAGCACAGCTCCGAGTTGTCTGTGGACCCATTAGACTGGCAGAGTTCGTAGAGTTTCGAGCCTGTAGCGTGCAAGAGGCAAGGAACGTATTATGAAATAATTAGAGCCAGTGATTTTTGGTGAAAATAATTGTGCAACAATTTGTTTCAATGCCTTATGTGAACACCTGTTTCTCTGCTTCATGGTCAGTGATAGGAAGTTTGTAACTTTCGGCGTCTCGGGGTCCTACCAGCAAATCACGGACGTGTGGTGTCGCGGTAACATTGTTCTGGTTGGTGCGGTCAAATGAGCCACTCCTCTGTTCTATTATATTCTGCCAATAACCACGAAGCAGCGTTGCGGGCGTGCACGTAAGGCAGTGAAACAAGTTGTTGCAGAATTCTTTTCACCAAAAATCACTGGCTGTAGCAATAATACACCTCGATCTACACCACACATGTTTATTGGGTAAGACAGGTAGGCACATTGAGTACACGTGCTCAAAGTGTATAGTCGGAGCTTATATTTCAAGCATTGGAACACAACCACGATACGCCACTGATATGAAACTCAAATTCTATGCTATAAAACACATTTAAAATTACGCATAATACCTGATACCTGGTTGACAGCAAGTAGTGGCGACCACTTTCCCACATTATTGTTATCAAATTTCAAGTGAAGAAAATAAATATTTGCGGTAATTATCAACACCAAACATCAGCTAGCTGACAAGTTCTACAATGTACACGGAGAAACATATTGACATTTCCTATAATATGCGATTAAAATGCTGGAGACAAGTTTTGGCCAGTTTACTGAAAATTACCCTTATACAGAAGAGAAAAAATAAAACATGAATTTTTGACTGTGGAGCAGTCCATCAACAGCAACGTCCGCCACGTTTTCAACATGCGAAAATGGTAACGTCTCCACACTTACCGGGAATTGAACATGCATATGACCACTGAGCCACTGTTCGCCTTCATTACCAGTAGAGAAACTGCTTGCTAAGTCTTTCTGTAGTCAGCGTGGGATATGTTCACGAGTCGGTAAACGTATTGTTTTTAAGCATTCGTTTTCTTTTATAGGACGTGAAGTAATATTATAATATGTCCAGTTTACAATGAAAAATATTTTTTTTCTAAACAATGTGTACGTATTTAAATAGTAATTTGAACTCACTTTTTTTTTTTTTTTTTTTTTTTTTTTTTTTTTTTTTTTTTTTTTTTTTTTTTTTTTTTT
>PNEQ01073224.1:9894-29434 GCA_003012365.1 Medauroidea extradentata | reverse complement strand
CTGTATTTGTGTGTGTGAGGCAGGAGCGGTCAGGTTGTCGTTGGCCGACGTATGTAATACATTATCGCCTCTCTGCGCAAGCCATGCAGCTGGCGTGCAGTGCTTCACTATTATCCTTTTTCCTATGGGACTTTAAGAGGGCGTGGTACATAGTTCAACGCTAAAAGCATCAATCTATAACTGTAGGTTTCTTGAAGTCAATTTGCGAAAATTAAACAATAGTAATCCTAGACAATAGCTTAAGTCAACGTTTTAAACAAAATTGTTTCCAGTGTTACGAACTTCAGAGGCACAATCTCTGACGCCGGAACCTCGTGCATTTAACTGCGGCACAGAGATCACGCGTAACGAATTAGTAATTCTGGATAAAGATTTACTCAGAAAGTTACCAAATTCCATTATCTAGGATTGACATTGGGTATTTCATCCATGTTGGCTTCGAAAGAAGCATAGGAATCAATTTATGTTTTCAGCGTTTATTTATCTTCCACGCACTCTTAAGCTGTGACCACAATATTTTATTTGTGGGCAGTATAGTTCAAAGTCTAACGCTTGTTTCTATAGTTGTGTTTTTTCGAATCTGGTTTTATTTTTCCAGATACGGCAATCTGGGAAAGCCATTTTTGGCCATTTTGAGGGGCCCGAAATTGATATTTCTAGTAAACGTACCTAATCTATAAAACTATAGTGACATAGTTTGAAGTGTTTGTTCTTTTCGTAGATATACAAGTATAATGCGCGTTAAATATTTTCGTCAAAATAGATAATAGCCGTAACTCGCTGCAACGCATTTGAAGCGCAGGTAGGGAGGCCTCTTAAGAGGCTGTTGCAGTGTTTCAGGCGCATGTATGCAACCCGCATTAAACCCATATAAATCAAGGCTAATTTTACGTACGTACGGTGACCACCTGGGTGAAAGAATTTTTTGAGAGCTCAAGGCCTAGAAGTGCGGAAGTCACTATAATGGTGTGCAGTCTTCTAGCTAACAACTCATTTCTACTATGAGACATTCATTTTATGGCATAATATTAAATGTAAATATGTATTGTACACGACTGTATGTATTAAAAGATTCTGTGTCAAGATTTTCATTACTATATAAATGGACCTATAAGAATCAATTTTCAGCAGAGTAAAAATAACTTTAGAGATTCATGTAAACTCCCCCCCCTCCCCCAACCATCACTTTTGGTGGTGCGGTACAATATACCATTTGTACCACCTTAAATTTGTGTTACTGACAAGCAGTTTAAATATGTTATAAGAACTTATTTCGTATTTTTCATTCGGTACTCATCTCTACAACCAATTTAGTGACAAAAAATCAAATAGATTCTTTTGCCTATAGTGGAAACTTACAACAAAGAGGAAGGGTATTCAGGCCATCTTCTGCATACAGAGTGAACTGTTTCAGGTCCTCTGACACGTGTTTCATATGCACTGTAGTGTGTGGGAACTGTTTTTTACGAAACAATTTACAAGCGCACACTTTGCCTATGTACGAAAAGAAGATACTTCAGACATGTGCGGAGTGTCACTCGACAATACGCACATTAGTATCAGTTTTCCGAGGACCTCAATCAAAGCTGTAAATTTATTTTTATGACTGCCCTGACTCAAAATATAATGACCGGATAGGCCTACATGCCAAACTCGTAACACCGCACTGAACTTTATTACAAATTTTTAATCAATGAAATTATACTGTCAAGGTTATCGCTTAGGTCCCATAGTAATAACAGTTCTGCGTAAAGCTTACTTGTTAGTTCAGTGCTTGGCTCCAAGTGGCAAGGCAGTATTTGAAGCGCGCTTCAAGGTCGCTCTTACTACTTATTTCTGAGCCTCCGAAGCGCAAGACTGTTCCAGGCAGGAGGCGCACTTGATGTAGATCTAGTACGTTTAAAGGCGTTTGCTTTTGTTATTCTATAAATAAAAAAATTAAGAAGGAAACATTTTGGGCATTTATTTGACTCACTGCAGTACAGACTCCACCGCCGATGACTTCGAAATATTTTTCCTATCTAGCAGTCCGCCCGCGACTTTTCTCGCGTATATTTCGTGTAAAAGCTAATACTTAATTTTATTGAATAACCTCTTTGAACTCCAGATTAGTAGGTCGCCCATGAAGTGTTAGGATAAACGAGCTGCAGGTTGACCTTACTCTGTGGCTGGTTAAGTGGCTATAGCTGCGCAGGTGAAAGGCTGTCTTTTAAGTCCATCCCTAGCTGTTATTCGTGACTACTGCCATGGGCCGTGTTTATAGTCGTAGTAAAACATATTTTGAATATGAGAGGGTATTCGAATGGTATGAAGACTGATTTTCCTCGAGCACAACCATTGATAACTGTGCAGAACCTTCACTTGTAACTTGATTCAATTAGGGAGTTTTGGCGGGTTAAACTTCGCATGAATGTTACTGGTGTCCCGACCTTGTAGTTAATCTTGTGAGATGGTATGTCATGTGCGCTGATGCTATTAAAGAACTGCAGTGGGTAGTGGATTTCATCATAAGTTTTTACCTCTTCGAACATACCTAATTGAAATGCACTAATTTCATCTGCCTTGCAGTTCAATTGTTAGAATTGCACGATGTCACAGACTTACACGATATTCTAGCACAGAATCTCCCAAACCGTAAACGGAAGCTACAAATAACTGCGCCACGTAACTTCGAAAGTATTCATGAAAATAAATAAAATATTCATTTTCTAGATACATAAAGGTTGTGTAACAATACGTCTTGATAGAATTCCAGAATGTAACTCCGGTATAAATTTTTTTTCTGGTCTTACTTGCTTTCCGAATCGTCTGCCTTCAATATTTACAAACAAATTTCTCCCTTTGTTATGAAGTTTTTTTTTCAAGTAAAATAACTTACATTACGTTCCTTATGAATTTACGTAAAGTCATTCTGAAGTAAATAACACACCTGTATCTCAACTAATTAGATAAATATCACTGGCTAATCGAAAACAAATTTGACGCCTTTTTCCCCTTTGGGGGTTTTCTTACGAAAATTCGTAATTACATATCCTTTAACATTTGTATCCAATTTAACAAAAAATTACGACGATAACACGTAGTCACAGATAAATCAACGATTCATTGAAACACATGTCATCAACTCTGAGAGTTCGAATGTAGAAATATCCGGAAATATATTCACAACCATCATCACGAAAAGAAAAGCAGGTCCTATATTTCAACTGGTTCGAACCACATCGAATATTATTTTGAAATACATCCCACATATTTTCACCCCCTAAGAGACTGAGTTAAAACAAAAAACCCTTGAGTACCGTTTTAGGATATTTTATGGGTGTTCCGAAGACTTGAAAACACAAAGATAGCCCGCTGGGCTCAAGACATATGGACGATTCACAAAGTACACTTTTAACCTCTTTTACCTACGTAGGTGTCGAATTTCGAAACATAGTTAAATTACTTTTCAGGCATTCAAGTAACATCATTCATAAGCAAAAATCACATCGATATCAATAATGGTGTCCATGGCGATATATATCGTTTATGAATCGAAATAAAAATTTACGTTTTTTTTACCTCTTTGGGGTCGAATTTGGCTAAATCATGAAATAGTATTTTGAGTATTTACGTAGGCGGCATCATCCTGAAACAATAATCACTTCGATATATCGAATGGTTCGATCGACATGGAAGTATAATCGAAAACACATGTCATGTCTTTCTACCCCCTAAATCATCGAATTTCGAAACGCCTTGAAATCCCATCTTAGAAGTTTGTATGAGTATCCAAGTGACTTAAAAATCACAAACGTAAACTGAAGTAAAAATCTCGAAGATAGGCCTTCGGGTTCGAGCTGTAGCGACGATTCGTGGAACACACAGATCACCAATGTTCCCCACTTTGGGGTTGAATTTAGAAAAACCTCTTCTTAGTGCTCGCCTACACCCTGAGGGGAACTACTCAAGATTTCTCGTTTCTATGTCACGTGATTTGGACTGTTGCTTGATATGTAAGTAAGTCAGTTTGTGAACCACGTAGATATTTAGGTTTGGTAGCCAAGTATAAATATCAATGAAGGATTATGAATTACTTAAATGTATAAATTACATTTTCAGTCAGTATAGATTATTTTACGTATTTCATTTTAACGTTTGTGTTCTTGTTCGAGCATCTCCGCGCACACCAGTACGACTTATTTTTTTGCAATAAATGATAAGTTTAGATTAATAAAATAATATGTTATTTGATGTAATAACGAATAAATTCTAGAAATTGCAAAATATAAAGTTAAATTATGTAAATTATTGCTTATATTTGAACAAAATATACGTGCACATTCAAATGTTTGCAAAAGAGATTATTACGTAGCCCGTGAAATCAGTGAATACCGAGTGTTGGGAGTGAACGGTTACATGAGTATTTTTTCTGGTTCTGTTGTAAGTTCCCGTGATTAGCATACTCGCAAAATTAATACTAAATAAATTGAAATAATTACACTTAGACAAAAATGTAGCATACATATATATTTTTAAGATTTTTTTAACGTTCGTGGCATGTCTATTGTATGTTTAGATTTGAGAACTGCTTAAATAGCACCATTTTGCACCCAGAAACTGAAATTTTCCCGGGGGAGGATCTCCGACCGGACTCCTCAGCTTCTGGTTTAGGCCCTGGTGCAAGAACAATAATATTAAAAAAACCCCTACCATGAAAAATAATGCACATCCACGACACCCCCCTTTTTTTTCTCAACACTTGTACGTTCCAGTGCCACTACTTACAGTAATGGAGGTTTTTTCACCCCTACACAGAACTGGTCACTTTCCTTATCAGAACAGGTATTGAGCGTTGTTACTATACACGCTACTATTGAAGTTTGAGAACAATTTTACCATGCCCACTTTGTTAGTACTCTTATACATCGGCGTCGTAAATTCGCAAACATTTTTTCGAGTGCAGGTGGAAAGAGTGAACAATCGCGAAAATATCTGATGCCACAATAATTTCCGAAACAATACATCTTCTTGCTCCTTACACGATTGCACAACGATTAACACAGCTTAACTATTTGCTGACGAATAACATCAAACGTTCAGTAGTGGCATACCCGAAGTCTCATTGGACATGACAATAAACAGTCAAATTTTTTCGCGAATAACAATCATCTCGTGTCATAGGATACTGTTGACAGGGACGTCCGAGTGTGCCGATGTGACGTCACTGGCGTTGGTAACGTCCCTAGATACGGCCAATTGTAGACGGGCCCATAGCGAACTCTTCTCCGGCACTAGCATCCATATAATCACTAAACCATCCCATACCCAGTGCTAGTCGTAAAACTACCGTGAAATATTTTCGCGTGCAGCGGATATCCAGTAAGGTTTGCATGCCTAATGCAGGTGCTCTTTACGAAATGAATATTTGAAAGCTTCTCTGCGCATGTGTGTGGGTGTGATAGATAGCGTGAATTAGCGTACCCACAGCTTCTCCTTTATACAACTCTCTCTCTATCTTTCGCTACCTCCATCTCATTTCCAACATCTGTGTTATCTGCCGTAGAGGCTGACTATTTTGCCCCATAATGAATGTGCGCCCACGCAGAGCCCTGCCCGTGATTAACTTCCTGAAAACTGCCACCGGCATCCTCCTAGGCTCATCTGCGAACTACTTCCCACTTCGTCCCCCATCCCTATTTTCTCCTCATTCCACAACCCACCCGCACACTGCTGCCAACTAAGAGGGAGGAACATTTCCCCCTGCGGCAGAAAGTTTCCCAGACCTTCTGTGCGCTCCAGCTGACAACTCCAACCTACTGCATTAGTTAACACGGAGGAATGAACTTGAGGTCGTGTTCAAGCTGGTCATTTAGTAGGAATTAACAACTTGGTGTATGTAGTTCAGTGTGAACACTTCCGGTAGTTGCTAGCTCGGCATAATTAATATTTGAAAACTGCATCTCAGTAATTCTATAACAAGAATTAATAAAAGAATTACCAGGACATAATAGGTATTTACAAAAACTCACGAGATAGAGTAGTCTAGGTTTTCTCAGTCACATGACCAGGTTTTGTTGATCATCAGGGTTTGCTTTTCAGGATTTAGAGATGGTGGGAGTTAAAAAAAACCCTATTCATACTTTGTACATGTTAAGTAATTTTACTGAATACGTTGTCCGCAGCACATTTATATATATTTTTATTAAGGTTAACTTATATATAGTATTAGTTTCATACTTGTTTCTTAGATATTTTGAAAACAGCGCAGTCACTGCGTTGTGGTTTTGGATATGTTAAGGTTAATTCTAATACAGGTTAGAAAGATCAGTGTTAAAAGTTTGTCACAGGGGAAAAAAATTGTGCGCTGGTATAGCTAATGGATGCAAACTGACCACTCAGAGAGCTTTCCTGATTTTTAAGTTTCATAAAGTTGATAATTTAAAATGCGAAATTGGTTTACTTTCACTTTATATAATTAAGTTAAATGACCACCGTCGTTTCAAAGCGTACCTAAATTTAATTTTACTAAAGTTTCGTATTTTTCTGGTCCCTTTCCGATAGCAGCGAAACTAGCGGCAGAAATTTACCCTGTGCCAAACTCTCCCATAAGAAAACACATTTTCTTTCTTACCTGTAGTAGAATTAACCTTAGTTATGAGTATATTTTGCATTTTTTTTTTGTGGCTAAATGTCTTTCGCCTGCTAACAGCCGCTTACTCTGCTCGAGGACAGGGTAGCAAGGAGTGGATCTAGAAACTGCTCCCGTGGGCGCTAAACATAGAAAAGCTTACATGAGTCCGTTTGCACAACTCAAACTGAAATTTTGTGATTTTCACCCTAATTTCGTGAGTTTTTGTACACGCCTCATAACATTAGAGGATTATTACAGTAGTAATAATTCACAAGAAATAAATTATCCTTCTTGTAAACTATGTTGCACTTTTTTTCGTTTAAAACACAAATTGTGATTTCAAAACGTAGCGGTTTGTTTTAAAATTGAGGAGTTTGCTGGAATAAAGGTTTTAGTAAGCTAAGGCAATCAAACAATTTATATTTTTCGATTATGTTCATAGAAGACGCATACAAATTTTTGTTCAATATCATAGACATAGATATAGGTAGACCCAGTATGCCGCAAAAATATTGAGGCAAAAACAACTCGCTCGCTAAACAGCTGATTGTGGCCAGTTTTCTCATGAATGCCATTTGAATATGCTGCAGTGTGTTGTAAAAACGATTCAGAAATGTGTTATCTACGGCTGTAATGAAAAAGCAGCCAATGGAACACCAATATCATTCAACAGGTACGCTTTTTTAACCGATTTTAATTCATATTATATGTATTGCTTGAAATTGCTTTTTTTCTTTTGATGTTAAAAATCAAGCTCTGTATGTATATTTGTACTTGTGTTATACAGATAGTTACTTGCGTGTAAAGAACAACACATGGGCTATTAATGTATGTAAAATTTATTGTAATTTAGTTTTGAATGTGTCTTCTTTGAATTTTTAAGAACAGATCGCATATTTGTATTTCTTTTGCAGATAGTTTCTTCATATATTAAATACCAGGATTTTGTGTTATTTGAGACATTTATAAGTTTTTTGTAATGTTGTGGTTAGTAATTAATTTACCTTGTTGATTTTTTCGTAATAAACAAATAATATAATTTATATTTGTGCTTGTAGAGATAGTTTCTTGGCACTTGGTGAGTTTAATAAGTAGTGGAAACGGTTCGTATTTTATTAAAACACAAAAACGTTTAATATTGTCTGGAAAGTAAAACATTTGTAACCTTAAAAGAATATAATTTTACTGCTTTTGTACAATTTATTTGCAGTTTTACAAATTAATGTCAACTTTACACAAGTTGGTAGGCTGCCTTATATTTGTTATGTACTATAAATGGTTTGTATAGTGCAATTATTGCAAAAAAATTTATACTATATTCGATGGAAGCAGAAATATGTAGAACAAGGGCTTTGTTGGCACATTAATTCTTTCATCATAACATGCTTGAAAATTTAAGTTCTTGTGGACAATTTAGAGATTGTACAATAAGTTTCAAATTTCTTAGCTTTTTTACATTTATCTTATTGCTTACACTTTGCTTTTTTGAAATTCTGAAGGAAAAAAGGGTAAATTTGCTACTATACCGCAAATTATATTATCCTTGCACTACAGTACAAACATGGCGATTGAGCTGGTAACATATGAGGTCGCTAGAATGAAAGTGAAGAAAGTCATGATTGCTTAGTTTTGCATAATAAAGTGTTTTTTTGTAGGAACTCATAAAACTATTTTCCAATATGTTAATGCAGCCCTGACTTAACTCACTTTATATTCAAACATGGTGCATACAAATAAATCCAACATACAATAACCACAATGTATTAAAATTTATAACTTACTTCACTTTCTTTTTAACCCCTCATATAATTATCCCTCTATCAGTTGGGCATATTTTTTTATATTCTTCATTTGCCTGACAGATTGCGACCAAATTACACATTACCAACTCAATCACCATGTCTGTGAGGGCCGCGGTGGCCGAATGTTCAGACCATTCGCCTCCCACCAAGGCGATCCGGGCTCGATTCCCGACGGGGTCGGTCCCCGGCTTTTCGCATGTAGGAATCGTGCCGGACGATGCCATTGGTCAGCGGGTTTTCTCGGGGATCTCCCGATTCCCACCCTTTCATTCCGGTACTGCTCCATACCCACCTCATGTCACCCCTCACCAGCGCTAAAGACCTCGATGTTAAGCGCTAATCAATATCTCTCACTCACCAATTCTGTACTGTAATGTAAAGTAAATAGAATTTGAGGTATAACCGCAGATTTAACATTTTTCTGTTCAGAATTTCAAAAAGGCGAAAAATAATAAAATTCTATGTGGCGACTGAAACCGAGCCTTAATTTAATTAGGAACCTGTCACCTATATGCTGGTCCTGAGCCAGCTTAAAGAAACCTCTCTCGTTCCCACGGTGTAATTTAGCCAGAATTTTGTATCGGGATAAATTTGATACATTATTTTAACTAACTGTATACACATTATATATATATATATATATATATATATATATATATATATATATTACAATGCAGGGATATAAATGCAGTTGTGAACATTATAAAAATTGATTAATCGAGATTAAGTTACCTATAACCCCTATCGTTAACAACACTTTTGTTACGTTTACAATTTGGTTTTGAAAAATAATTTCATTATGTACTCGTGACCAAGTACACGTAATATTTCACTATGATTGGATATAAAAATATTACATTTGCTTTAAACGCAATGTGGGTTGTGACTGAACTCACCCTCTGAAGGACTGGTTTCATGTCGTAAAAAAGTGAATTTTGGGTGGGACAAAATATTACAGCCAAATCCACAGAAAGGCCACTATTGCACAATAGAATACAGTCATTAGCCAATGGCATAACTACTGTCTCATTCACTGCAAGTTTTGGCAGTATGATTCTTATTATTACCCAAACCTTAGTACCATTTTATTTTCCTGAGCATAACTGGACGAGGAGAGTCAAGAGGTTTAATGTAATCCCAACAAAAACTACTATTTAGGCAGTTAGGTATAGCTGAACCATTGAATTTATTTACAAGTGTAAGTTATTCCAGCAAATACATAGATGGAAAATATTCAAACATTTTGTAAACATTAAATATTTTTAAGCCAGTATTGTATTCCTTTAATTAATTACCGAAATTATTAACCACAGACGAATTTGAATACAACGTAAACAATGTCGCACAGTGTAGTAGTACCATATTTCTTGTCTGATTTTGCATTACAACCAAATAGACTGGTGTATAATGTGTAAAAATAACTTGCGTTTTATGTCTAGTACGAGAAATCAGACTTTCATAGGTAAGTTCCTTTACATTTAACACGTCCACACCTGAAATAAGTCATAAACCCTATCTTCTACAGCAAAAACGGGCCACAATCAGCTGTTTTGTTTTGGCCAACATCGGTAGTGCATAGAGCATAGCCTACACTGGGTCTATCCGTATACATGTCGTTGTCCAGCATCTAAATTCTTCACCAAATTACGCATTTTGTCTTTACCTGTGCTGGTACCATTATGCTACTGTATAATTTCTGTTTTATCTTTACTGTTAGTTTGTGTAAGATAAATATATTTTACTAATTGGTAATACGAGAAAATAATGTGAGAGAAGCGTGATATAAAAAAAACTAATTTCTCCAAGACATAGGTACCTGTCATTATCTCACAATACAGTTTAATTACTAAGACCTTTATTCCAAACAACTCCTGAATTGCCTATTATATGTATTTTGAAACAAAGCAGCCGGACAGATACCCGCTATAATAGTACATCGCCTATACAGACTGCAATGTCAGCCGCGGATACTCTACAAGTACCGAAATGTTGGTAGCGCTCACTGGTCCCAACCCGTACCACTGATCATAGTTTTCTCCTCTGCTTCATTTTCCACAAAAATTTTCTCCATGCTGCAAACCTGCTTATTTCTGGTCCTCCCACCCATATCGCGACTCTGTCGCCTTCGAACACAAAACCGTAGGAGTAATGCATGGAAGTGACATGGAAAGTGGTCTTGTCCCTGCATATTTCTTTTAATAATTTTTAATTCTAATTCCACGACTAAGGTCGATTGCACAGTTATGTGTGAAAATCCTTCAGATAAAGGTGAAACTGACGAGAACTTGAGTAAAAACTGAGTATTCTTCGCTTGCATTTCAGTCAAGGTTTTGAAATTTCTCAGTTAAGGTGAAGTGTTGCGACATACATGACTAGAAAAAAATGTTATGCACCAATTTGTAAATGTAACAAAAATGTGCATTATTTTTAATATAATGGATAAAACTAACGTGGTGGTAGCTTGACAATAAATTTATATTTTTTGTTTCGCATACTGCAAAGTTGACAAAATGCAAAAAATAAAATCGCGTCGTCGATTTTGTTTATAACTGGTCTCGTAACCGTTTTGTTTGAAAATAAAATTGTCTTTTGAAACACAATATCAGTTTTTGTAAAAATGTTTAACGAATGTAATCTATCCCGTATATAGGATGTTGCGAAATTCCATGTCAATATTCTAGGGAAACAATCCTCATGTATAGAGGAACAAAAAGTGATATATGAATATAGGTCAAAAAACGCACCATTTCTGCGCCACAGTTGGCATACATGACGTATGGTTGATAGCGCGCTGGCAGGATCATGTTGCTGTGTGTTAGCGGCGTAGTGTGTGGCATAGTAACATGTTATGTACTGCTGTAATGATGCCACACAGCAACATTATCCTACCCGCGCGCTATCAACCATACTTCATGTATTACGAACTGTAGCGCAGAAACGGTGCGTTTTTGGACCTATGTTCATGTAACACTTTTTGTTCCTCTACACATGAGGATTGTTACCCTAGAATATTGACATGGAATTTTGCAACATTATGTATACCAATGCGCTCATTCCTGTACACCTATTCAAAAAGATCAACAGCGAATTCGAAATAAAAATACTTCTCTCCTCCAAGTTGCATTCTAAACTCTATTTAAGATCGTCATTATTGATATGCAGCTTGAGCAATTCTTATGGAAGGTCTGACAACTCCTTCAGGAAATCTTCAGTATTCACTTTGTTGTCCTTCACATTTCGTCCCTGCAATGAAAATTCCTCACATTTCACTCACAAAAACCTTACATTTTATTCATGTGACTGTGCAATCTGCTTAATGTCAATAATTGTTATGTCTCACACTACAATGAGCGCATCTCTCTTCCTTACTAACAGTATATCGCTCATTCCAGGTATTGTAGGGATAATTCATCCAGTAGGTCTAGCAGCAGGATAACAAGGTTGAAAATTGTAGTCATAGAGGTGAAGTAGCGAAAATCATAACCACTGTTGGTGTCTAATGCGATGCCGGGCTTCTTGAGAATATCATAAAAGCCCCGACCGAATTCACAACCGATAACCCGCCACACATAATTATTTAACAAGCAGTAGAGACGAAAGGCGCAGGTCCTAATTTTTCTCTAAGAGCCATCAACGCGCCACAAATGTTTTCAAGTTGGCAACAAGTTCCCATGGATATTATTTAATTCTTTATCATTTTCAAGGAGCGCGAAATGAATAATAAAATAAGAAAATACTTGTAAAATTAGTATATTGTATACAAATGGATACAGTTTTTTAAAATTAAATTAGTGTGTTAAAATATGTTTATGAATAAATAGATTTAAAAAAACAGAACCAGCTTTCTCCTGTTTCTTTCTTGTGAACAGATAATGAGGACAAATTTTGCAATGTAATTTTCTCGTTTATACACCTAGGGAAGAATCACGTGGTGATAATTTCAGAAGTTGAATCGAACGTTAAAATAATGGTTGGTTACTGGTATTTATAATTAGGCCATCAATCCACGTCATTTTAGTTTTATAAGTAGCAGACGTAAAATTGTACGAGTTGACGATCATTAAATTAAATCGCAATGTTCTTGCAAAAGCACTGAGTTAAGAGTCTCGCCTGCCTATTTATTTTTGGCGCGTTTGAGGCACAGAAACTAATGTAGACTAAGGACGACATTGCTGTGCAGGCCTAGTGCTCAAACACTCCTACGCGCAAGACGTTGAATTGACCTGCACAATTTCTGTCGTCCTGTTCAAACTATGGGACTTCCAGCTATGACTGTGGTTATACCGAAAGAAAAGATACTGGAAAGTTTATTAGGTAATATTTTATCATTTTCGTAGCACTCTGTTTATGCATGATGTTACACAAGTGACGGTAAAATGTAGGAAATGAAACATACACACGAAGAGAAACAGAAAATAAATCCGTTCATGTAAACGTAGGTGTGGAAATTAACCGTTTTACGTAACCAACACATTCACGACAAACTCGGTGTGTGTTGTTTTGTTAAAAGGCTCATGAAATGCGGAAGGGAGCAGATAATGGATTGGAGAGAGGACGCAGTATGGGGCATGTCCATCGACGCTGTAATAACAACAGTGCCGCATTTAATTATACAGGCGGTCTGAGGTGAATGGCGCACATCTAGCACACAAATGAATAGGTGAGATGAGAAAGGAAAACATTCCATAATTTGAGATTTTTACATGTTTGTTGAAATGGGAGTTTACACTTAGAATTTGTTGGTTTGTGGACATACAGTATTGCTCATGTTTTGCTGATCAAACTTGTGTTGCGTTTTTTCGTTGTTTTTAACTTGTGTTGTGTTGTCGCTTGTCTTTCGTTTGTTGTCCACTGTTAATTGTTTTTTGTCTACTTCCGTCTTTTTTAATTTTTAAATATGATTCTATTTTTCTGTCTTTTGTGTCTGGGTGCTGTGTCGATATTCGACTGAATTCTATCTTTAGAATTCTTTGTTGTCAAATAAAATATTTACAGAATTTCTCTGGGATTGCTCTTCCCTCTTTTTTTTTTTTTGCGTGTGTGTGTTTTGTATGTCTTTTTGTTCTTTTTTTGTTCTTCGTCATTTACCACAAGTTTGATCAGCAAAACATGCGGAATGGCGTATGTCCACAAACCAATAAATTCTAATACCATATTTTGCCGAAAATGTATTGATATAGCCAAGTTAGACTTTATGTGTAGATCCATTGACTGAATTAAAGAAAGAAAGGATTTTAGGAATCCTTACACCGCTATAGGACTTTGAATTTTGAAGTTATACATAACAGGAAATTATTCCCTTCTTAACCTCAGCGTTACGGCATGATTGGCTAGTCCCCACGAAATTCTCTGCAGTAGTGTTTCTTTCCTTTGTGTGGTCTACCGTGTTGTTAATGTAAATGTGTGGTTAGTACAGTGTAGTAATTATAACAAAACATACTATTGTAGTAATTAATGGCATTGTACTATAGAAACATGTGTGTAAATTATTGTTTCATCGAGTTTCAGAATGCCCTGGACTCGATGAGATTGAAAAGAAAAATACGCCTTCAACTTTGATTGAATATAACTTTCAGTACATAAAATGTATTGCATTTTTCAGGTAATGTTCAATATCCTTAAATCCTAACAAACAAATATCTAATTGTAAGTATTCCCATTCAACCTACAATTTAATGCCAAAACAGTTTTTCCTCTTTTCCCTAAAATTGGCCAAAGTGGAATCTTTTCTTTCTTCATCTCACCCATTCAAATGCAATGGCGAACTGGCACATAAATGTAACAATCCCGTAAACGATTAATTTCCGTACCCATGTTTACTGAACCTCTATTGTTCCTATTATTTCGACAATTTCTTCACAAATATCGTTTATATCTGCTTGAAACCTTTTTAAAGATATGTTGGAATATTCGGAAACAGAGTTCCTATTGCACGTAACGTTTTATTTGAAGAAGTAGAGTGTCCATAAATTATCTTTACAACTTTAGTACTTAATAACTTTAAAACTATAGAAGATAACAACAAACTGTTTTCAAAATGCGGCGGTGTAACTCATAAAGTTTTTTTTTTTTTTTTTTTGCCTCATTCATACACGTTAATGTATGCACCCCTAGTGGCACGGATAATGTCCAGTCGGTATTCAATTTCTCTTCATTTATGCTCCAGCATCTGAACAGTGACATGTTGAAATGCATTACGAATGAGTGTCTTCAAGTCCTGCAGGTCTGTTACCTTGGTTCGGTACATCTGATCATTTACGAAACCCCATAGGAAGAAGTCAAGTGGAGTAATGTCAGGTGATCGTGGCGGCCGTCGAGTCGGACCATCTCGTCCAATTCACCTGTTCGGAAACTTTTCACCCAGAAATTGACGGACAATGAGGGACCAGTGGGGTGAGGCCCCGTCCTGCTGGAAAATGACGTCAGGTTGCATATGATCCAGTTGTGGCATAGCAAACTCTTGCAACATGTCCAAGTAAATACCACTTGTGGCTGTAGACTCGATGAAAAAGAATGGACCAATTATGTAATAATGCATAAGTCTGCACCACGCATTGATTTTGGGACTGTCTTTTTCCATTTCACGTGTAACGTTAGGACGTTCTGATCCCCACATACGAACATTATGACGTTTCAGTTTGCCTGACATATGAAATGTTGACTCATAGGAGAAACAAATGCTTTTGAAAAAGTTATTATTTGAGTCGGTCTTGGCAAGGAACGCAAAAAAAAAAAAAGTTATCTTGCCCCATATTGAAACCGTTTGTTGTTATCTTGTGTGGTTTTAAAGTTTTTAAAGTTTAAAGTTGTAAATATAGTTTATTGCCATCCTGTACTCGCTTAACCATCCTCCTTTTCAAAGTGATTTTTTTTAGTACATCACGTGTTTAATAGTTATACAAAATAAGTCGATTTCTAAGCTACCGTTACACAAATAAAGAGTCAAGCCGTTGGGTCAATGTTAAAATCTATGTTCGTAATAATAATAATTATTATAGTAAAAATGTAATACGTCTCCATAACGGTATGTGTTGGTTTTAAAGAAGCAGTTTTTATAATGAGACGAAAAGGTACGTCAAGTGTCAACTTTAAATTGTAATATTACATAAACATCCTTAGACCTGGCATGTACTATGATTCCTACTAGAAATTTTCTGGTGGGCATTAGGGGTGTTAACGTGGGAAAAAAATCATAATTTTACATTACTTGTGAGTAGTTTCCCCTTACGAAAAACATTTAGCTCAGTCAGTTTTCCCATGATGGCATTTCAAAGTCAAATTTTGCATATTTTTACTTCATACAAAACTTAAAAACCAGTAAACATAATGAATTGAAGAAAATAATCACACGTGAGCTACATATCACAGTATACAGCGTGAAGCATATAAAAACCCATTATAAAATGTTTGTGTATTAAAAAGTTCGCTTAAAGTAACAAAAAATTAGCAAATGTTTGAATTTTTTTAAATACAAAAATTTATGCAATGGGTTTTTACATACTGCAAGCAAAAGCTCGGTACATGTCAATTATTTCAATTCATAATGTTTATTGGTTTTCAAGGTTTGTATGAAGTAAAAAAGTACAAACTTTGACTTTGAAATGCTGTTATTGAAAAACTGGCTGAACTATTAGATTCTGATTAGTAACCACAGTTCCAACACTATAAAATGAATTCTGTACGACTACAAGCGAGTAAGATGATTTTTCAGTAACCTGAAAGGTCTGGGGTTTTTTTACTGGTGGCAGATTAACTTAACACTGTTTAGCGTTAGGATTTGTTTCGTTGATTGGAGTCGTGGCAGTTTTTTGTTCGAAATTACACAATGGTATCAGAATATGTTGTTTATCTGTGGAACTTAACATAGGCTATGTAGTGTGTGGCTGCATCGCTAGGTGGCAGTGAATTCAATGAAATGGACGGTTCTTTTACAGATAGTGAGATAAAGCAACTCCCAGGTTCCCAGCAACTCGAACAAGGAAAACGAATTTTTACCGAAGATACCCGAAGTATGGATCCTACTGGCTTAAAATTATTTCAACAACATTTTTTGTTGATTACCTAATCAATGCATGTTAACGCAAACGTAAAATACAATTAATTACTACGTAGCTTATCTGTTCGAAAATCGTGAAAATAATTTTTATTTTTTGGAAATTTGTGGTTGCAGAACAGCATTACTGGTCCGTTTCGTAATAACAGCTGTTTGAATATGCTTGAAGATTTCAACGTATATTCACTTTAAAATGTTCAAAGTAGTCCTTTAGAAAATATCGTTTAAATTTTTATTGTAGCAAATGTGTTTGTGCTATTAAAATTGTTATGGGAGATATATGTAAATAATATGATGGTAATAAGTGTTACAGTGTGTATTGTAGGATTGGTATCTGGTTGCCGCTCGTTTTTCTCCAGGCCTTAAACTCTACAACTCTGGACAGGGTTAAATAATTTAAATATACGTTTTCCTCATTTAAGAGTAACAGGAGTTTGTGTTAAAATTTTGCTAAAGAAACTGTGTGGTTGGAATATAGTATGATTACGCAAGCGACTATCCCGACTTTGTTACAATTATATCGTTTATTTCAAAATGGTATAGCTACGTTAGTGTAAATGTTTAATTACAAAAGATAATAAAAGTAGTTTTATTCAACAGGATGCGACGTCATACTAGGGAAGGGGGTGTAACTACATCAGTATAATTTTATGTAGTATGCTGGAAACAATTATTATATCAAACTTATTTAATAACATTTGCTGATGGTTCATAACAACGACACCAGTTTCCAGTAAATGCAAATAACCGAGTTGTTTTAAAATTTTAACAGGAACAAGTTTGTTTTCAATGCACACGGTTACATCACATGTTTATTCACGTGTGCGTGTGTTCTTGTTTGTCGTTTGGGAAAGAGTGTTATTGCCAGTGCTTCTGTTTATGACGTATCGATACACACGTGCGAGCCTATACTTTGCAAAACAGGAGCGTTCTTTTGAAGTTTTAAACAGAACTGTTGATGAGCTCACGCAGATCGATGGGCAATGGCTGGGTCCGCGTCGTCTCGCATCACACAGGCCAGAGCGTGTCTGTGTTAGCACGCGGCCTTTCTCCGTCGCCGCTCGGTCGGGGAGTGTTGTTCTGGGCTTTACCAAAAAATATCCATGAATACTTTTCTTTTGACGTGGTATAATATTTTATCATACATATGGCATTGTTTTCTTGGAAGTAGAGCTGTTTCAGAAAAATACGCAATTTTCTTATGAACTATTTTTATAACATTTCGTGAGAGATAGCGAGACCGGGGATGTTTGCAGTTGTTTTACAACTTTTGATACCGACGCCTGAAGGAAAAATTCTTGCCCATTACAAAAAGTTGTTTTGACAGTAATACTGGCTCGATTTTTCACTGTATTTTTCACGGAACAAAATACAAAGTTTTCGGTTGTGTCGTACCAAAAGGGCAGTTGTAAAATTATCATAATTTAATGTATTTTTACACAATAAGTTTGAAATGGTGTAATAGGTGTTTTCTATTTTTCTGAAAATTTCAAAATGTCATCTGATTAAGTCTCGGGTTCTGATAATGACGCCCTTGTTCCATGTGGCATTTTTAATTAATCACTATGTACGATACATTCGACGTTTTTTCAATTAAAAAGTCCTTAATCACTAATTAAAAAAAGAAACTACATAATGACATGAAAGATTGCCAGAATTCGTATGTGTATATTGTGTAAGAGTGAGCAAAAATTATAAGAGTAAATTGCGAAGAGGCTGCCAAAATTATGCAGGTAGCCTAATGCTAACTGCATTTATATTGGTAGAACATGCCGCCGAAATGTGTGCACAGCTTTGGGAGGTACAAGTTGTCACTGGTTGATTTAATTACGTATTTTCGTAAAGTAAATTAAAACTGTGACGAATTACCGACAGTGTTTCATTATAGAAACATTTCATTTTACGAATAGGTATGTATTAGAAACTAATTTGGTAGTAAAAGTCATTTTGTCTTTATTACGTGGTGAAAAAAAAATTATTTTGTTAAATTTTTAATTACCTTATGTACGTCTTAACTAAGCTTTAATGTTTCGAATAAAATGTACGTAATAAAAGACTAGGTAATTATTTAAGTCCTTATTACGATGTTTTTAACGAAATATTGTCATATTATTTTAATAGGGGAGAAATTAAGAGATATTCAGCATTATCAGTGACGCAGGCTCTTCGTAGAAAGATGCCTAACGTGTGTTGAATTCTACTTAACAGCAGCATTCGAAGAACGTTTCACGTGTGTACACTCATTTCAGAAACTCCGTTTGTCTGTTAAGTTTATGTTCTCTTGGCTCTACTTTGTATACATTTAAGTTTATGCGGTTTTTTTAACTTACAAACGATTTGATACCGAATCATAAAGATATATGCGCGTATATAATGCAGCCATAGCTTTAAAATTACTCCATAAAATTATGGACCTAACACTGAATGTCATTTAGAGGTGAGCTATCGGCGAGAAGATTGCGCGTCATTTCAGTCACTTAAGCTTCAAGGCTAGAACGAGACTAGATGCGCTTGCCTAAATCACCTTTAACGATTCTTCACATCAAAGCCTCGGACACGTACATTCCATTCATCTGGAAACTTGATCGATCTGGGCCGGCAGGAAATAAACTGTATTATATAAAATTCTCGTGTCACACGGTTTGTTTCCATACTGCTCCGAAACGGCTTAACCGATTTCAATGAAATTTTGTATATAAATTCAGTAGGTCTACGAATAGGTTTTTATCAATTTTTATGCTCCTAAGTGCTATTTTTAGTAAATATTTTTAATTTAATAATTTTAGAACCTGGTCGATAGCTGAATAAGTGATAATCGGTCAGCTATCCCCACGAGCTGATACCAGTCTATCCCCACCAGGTGTCGCTCCTGTATTATTATTATTTATTAATTTCTTTATTACTAGACCTCTTCCACTTATATACCACATCCTTACACACATGCAATAAGTTATTTATGTGACAAAACAACGTTCGTCGGGGCAGCTAGTGTGTGTGTGTGTGTGTGTATATATATATATATATATATATATATATATATATATATATATATATATATATATATATATATTT
>PNEQ01073223.1:0-82718 GCA_003012365.1 Medauroidea extradentata | reverse complement strand
ATCCTACCTTACTGCATTCTTGAAGTTCGTTTTGGAGTCAGGTAATCTGTGTTGGTGCGACACCGTAGCTTTTGTTGCTTCTCTCGGATGATGATGATAAGCTGTTGTTGCTTCTCTTGGATGATGATGATGATGATGATGATGATGTTGAGAGGGTTTTAAGGCCTTTTAACAGCTAAGGTCTTTAAAGCCGATCTCTAAATGAGGCTGATCAGGTCCTAAATCTTTAATTGCTAACTTTTCCTCGTACGTAAGTTTTCTGTTCGCTAAAATTGTTTGCACGGAATTCATAATGGCAGTTTTTAAATATCGCACGCGCCAAATAAAACAGTCACATCCTCAAACATACGTTCGTAAAAGATGTTAACAACACAACAGGAGTATCTGCGTTTAGATGCCATTGGTAATAGTAGATAAACAGAAACTTTTTAAAACATTAAAAAATAAAGAAATGTTCTGTAGAAAACTGGGTGTGCACTTTAACACCGGCCGCTACTGATTGTCACATGTCTTATAGTGCATTTCCCTGCGAACTGGCTCATCTTAGTGTGGAATGCCACATCGGACGATGCCTACCGTACAATGTAATACGATTCATCTGGTATGTAGTTGCCAACAATAGCTGCAACGGTATTCCACATTGATACGATCCAGCTCTCACACTATACTCTATAAACAGTAGTGCAGGAATGATGCATTTTTGTGCATACGTTCATATAATATATAATGTTTGCTTAGACGTGAGGACAGCTGCTCCAGAATATTGACACGTAGCTGTAGAAGAAGAGCTGTTGTAAGAAATATCTCAAGCACTCAGCGGCAGTGATGGAAGGCCAGTATAAGCCAGCCTGCTTGGAACCAGTTCCACGGGAGCCGGCTCGCACGCCTGGTTAAGTAGCTTTATCGGCGAGCTAACAACTCCAGATCTCAGTCCCTCGGTCGTTAACAACACCGCACGCTCATTGATGCCCCAGGCAGATCGCCGATACTTTGCTAAAGTACTTTCTAGACATTAGAGTGTATTGCGTGGTTTCTCGGTATCATACCAAATATAACTTGTTAATTATAACGTATTGTACAGGATGTTTCATATAACATATTACGAACTCGAAGTGTACTTTCCTTACACAAAAACAAGAAATAAGTCAACATAAACACAAGTGTTAAAATCCTTATTTTAAGATATTAATGAAAGGTGGCTTCAATGTTTGCAAGGTAACACGTAATAAAATTAGGTAATTGAATGATGTTATCCTCACAAGAATGCCGATGACCTTATTTTCTACGTGTATAAATTGTGAGCAAATAATAATATAATTTCATGTGCACCTTGATCGTAAGAAATAAATATATCGAAAGTACGTTTCTATAATCGGAGGTAATTCATATGGAAAAATTTTCGAAAATCTCCAAGTCATCCTTCGTGCATCAAGTTACCAACGACTACGATATGATCAAATAATTGACTTCTCTTCTTATAAGATTAAAAGACAAATATAACCTCTACATAATTTCTTTACGAAAATAACAGGATTTTATAAAAATTAAAATTTGTGATATTTACATTTTATTGTTACCTTTTTGAAATCATATATACATATATAAGGATTCATTGACAGAATGACTGATGAACACATTAAGGACTTTTTCCTTAGATTTTTTCAGACTGGTGCGAAGAACTCAAAAATTTTTTTTAACAAAAGCTTTGAAATGTGAGACAATGTGCAGTCACACGATGCACAATACTGTCGATGTGTTTTTCAAAATAATGTACCATTCGTCAGCAAAACATTATTTTGCTTCATTTTGGCTTCTTGCACGGCAATAAACGTGGTACTCTGGGTGACAAAATCTAACAAAAAACCGTTCTGTACACTACTACAAAAAATTCAGCGATAAATTATGACACATTAGTGTCAAAACTGTGGAGCAAAATTTTTATATAAGTATTAGGTTGCAATAGTAACAATATTTTCTAAATCACTGCAAAACCAAGGCACAAGCCCTTAAAGAACCGTGTGTACCACTGGAACTAGTCACGTGTTATCTTGAGGATGGGCATTCCTCGCGGCGTAGGCAAGCACTAAGAAGTGAGTTTTTTTCGAAACTTGACCCCTAACAGGCGAAAAAGGGTGAAATATGTTTCTGATGAATCGCCGGCATAGCTAGAACCCTATGAACTATCTTTGTGATTTTTACTTCAATTGGACACTCATGCAAATGCATACTAGGAGTTTTCGTGATTCATAAGAAATTAAACTCCTAAAAAGGCTAAAATGAGATAAATGTGATTTTAATAAATTTTTGATACAATTAGAAGACATCTGACTATCGTCTTTATTTGCATTAAATTGGATAGCCATACAAAATGCTAAAATACATTACAATAGTTTTCGAAATTCGACCGCCAAGTGAATGAAAAGTTGTTAAATAAGTTTCCTATTAGTCCAGGATTTTCATTGAAACCTTCCCGATATCGAAGTACATTTTTCTGCAGATTATGCTTACGTAAATATACTAAAGTGGTTCTGGATTTTTTCAAATTTGGCCCCAAACGGGTAAAAAAATGTGACATGTGATTTTAATTATTTTTATTTCACCCCAATGTCTTTTGAAATGTAGGCGTGGTTTCAATGAATCGTCGTTATAGCTCACATGCCGAAGAGCGACTTCTCTTCAGTGGGAAACTTATGCGAATGCCTAAATATTATTTTCCATGAATTTTCGAAATTCGACCTTAAAGGGAACTGAATGAAGTAAAATACATTTTCACCGAAATGCGATATTGCTGACGTTGAGCCCGTTGAGATACCAGCTCATTTTATCTTTAGGACGATGAATACTTAAAATAGTTTTAAAAATCCCGCTGAGATATTGACTGCATTTCCGTTTCAGAACTTTGTTTACGTAAATTACTGGAAAGAAATCTCCAAAGGAACAATGAAAACGGGTTAAAATAATGTACTAGTGTGTCGTTGATACAGCTACCTTACTTCGTGGTGCTAGGACTTTGAACTTTAGTTACAAAATTATGTTAAAAATTTAATTGTGATTTTATATTTGGCATATTGGTCAATTATGGCCTAAACTACACAAACCTACTCTGTTTTGGTAACCTAGTATACTCCATGTACTGAGCCGTACCAAGTTTGTTGATATGAAGTTATAGACTATCACTATTAATTGTAAGTTTGCCATAATCGTGACTATCGCTTCTACATAATAGCTAAAACTTATCAGAGTACAAACACGTCTAAAAACTGATCAAAATATCTATACATTATGCTTCAAAATACTTCTTATAAAGTAATATGCCATTCTGATTCCTTGGAGTCTGCCTCTGCTGTGTTTGAAATACTTATTACATCAGGGAATACGTAGTTTGTGAATCTTTCAAGCAGACGAAATTAAAAACAAGAACAGCCATCAGTAAATTGTTAATACGCAGTGACAGTTTGAAAGCCCATTGATACGCAGTGTGTACAAGCTTCTGTGACTAGAAATATGACCCTGGTATTGCCTTTAAAAGTGTCAGGGATAGACTTGAGGGAGGACTGCTTCTGGCATGGACAGATTTATGTGTCCTGCTGTAGAGTATGTTCACCAAGCATCTTGGTAATCGTTACACCTAATGGCCGCGCCACATGAGTACAATAATGGCCAACATTAATAGTAAATATTAGCTGCTAGTTTTATATGCAGGTGTCAAGTAAAACATAAAATTGGAAAGTTTCTTATTTCAAAGTAACAGTTTCCTTTAAATAACTTTACAAATAATACTGCACGAATGCACACATGACGAGTAATTTATTTAACATTGGCATTGTACTAAACCCTGTGACTTCAAGCTTGATTAGTAAGGACACCGATTTATCGTGTGAAATGTAACCGTTTGCTAGACTTCAACAAACCATGTCCATATTTAACGTTATTTTTACTTTATTATCGTGGTCGCTATAATGTTTTGCGAAATATAGTGGCTCGAAAGATTCGCCCAATTTTCCACTATCTACATTGATAGGTGCACTCCCGGTGCTAAACTTTAACCCAAATATATTTAATATCTTATATCATTTACTAATCACAACCCAATTTTCGTTAAAGTTCTAAATATTTCTTTTTATGGCGATTTAAAACTGTACAAATAATTTTAGACGTTTTCACCGTTCTTATTTATGCAGTATCCATCGTTCTGAAAAGAGAACATTTATTTATGATCCAAAAAGATTTTACTGCAATAATTAAGTTATGATTTTGTGTAAGATGTTACAAACCTATGATTTCTACCGTTATTTATTTTACTTAGTGAAATAATTATACAATTTTAAATAAATGTATCCATACAAACAAAAATAGCAAGAAACCTGTTACCTGAATATTTGGTTTTGTTAGATGCCCTCAAGCGATTCTTTATGTCATCAGCTGAAGTCAATTAAAACGTAAGCAATATAGGCGAGACTTGTGCGTGCGTCAATTACATTATCGTATTATACGCACATCACTAATTAGCACGCAGTCTAGTCTTTTAAAGGACATCCGTAAAGTACATTTATAGTAACAGTGGTGTTCAATTAATAGAACGATAGTTTGAAGTATTTTTCTTGTAAAAGATATTGAGAGCAAGTTTATCAGTTAAGTGTAAAACAGATATCGTTGTGACGTCCCATATCCTCGTTCATGATTTGGTTGAGAATTTCTCATAAGTCGGGGTCTCACCTCGCATATTGAATTGTTTATTAATAATTCGGAACTACATTTCCACTGAAATACCTAAAAAATATTATTAGAGCTCCTTAACATAATATGTTAACATCATGGTATTAGTCGCAACCTTGACATACGCACTACTTGATAACTCTTACAAGGCGAGAATTTTTTTTGTATAAAAATAAAATATTTCAATAAATATGTCATAAAAGTTGGTTAGATGTATTGTATTTTACTAGAGCACGATAATGATGTATTTAAATGTTTGTTTCTAAGCCAGCGAAGAATACAGAAACCAGTGTTTGCAAGTAGGGCTGTGATGCCACACCATGTTGTACTCTAGGTTGTGCACTACAGTTGTCACACGTGTTGAGAGACGAGGTCTAAGTACAGACAAGAGAAGTGTTGCGGTGGCAGAGACAAGAGGTTTAGCCGGCGGCAACCAGGTGCTGGCAGCGACCTTTGTCAGCTCGCCATGGGCACGTGTACCAGAGTGTGCTGTTCATAAAGGTCGTCCAGCGCTCACCCCTGCCACACTCACCGCACACTCTACACTCACAATATATAGACTACACGAGTGAGTTAGCCAGTCGAGCCGCTAACTCAGGAAGATGGCTTCGCTGGCAAGAAACATTGTGGAAACACCTACCTTCAATAAGCGTAAGTTGGCTGCCCTGCCAGCTGGCAGCCAGGCCAATCAGAAACCTGCTGTAACACGCAGTAGCGAAATAGACACGGGGCTAATTTCAACAGCCTCGGACAGCCAATAAGTGGCGAAGTTATGTACCGAAACGTCATTTCACGTCTGTATTACTATCTAGTCTATGGTCTATTTCTCTTTCTTCCTGTTGGCATTCTTCCCACCTAGCTTTTAAATTATTTTAATTTTTTTTTTAACCGAAAATATTTTTTATACCGCAGTGGTGGTTTCAAATAAACAAGATCATATCTTAAACGCTTATAGTTATTTTAAATATTATAAGACTGAGAAATGGAGAAGTACGTTTATTAATAGAAAGAGAAGCACCGGAGGGCCGGAAAAAAGTCAATAATATGTGAACTAAAAAAATTATCTTGTGAAGCTGCAGCTATACTTCAGTGACGGCAAAAATAATAGATCATATATTATTTCAGTAGTACCATAGTTATATATTCTTTAAAATATCTTTGGCTAAGGATGTGTGGTTGTTCGTTCGTATTGAAGATATCATTTAAAAACAAGTTCTTAATATCAGTATATTACTTTAACTTTAACGTTAAATAATGTTTTATAACTTTGAGGTTTATGATGTTAGGCAAACAAAAAAAAAAGCAGATTTCTTTTATTTTTAATTTATGAAATATATTTAAAGTAAAATATTATAAAGTACTAAAATTCTTGGAAAGAATACAATGTAACTTATAATAAGATCAGTACAATTAAGATGCACGGAGTGCTAAGAGAGCGCCCAAGAATTATGTAGCCTATACGTACACACACACACACACACACACACACACACAGACAACATAGTATAGCGGCAAATTAATATACTGTTGCACTAGTAACTGCGGATCTGTCATCTTGCCTAAAGTAATAAAATATTGTATGAAAAAGGCATGTGTGTTAAATTAAGGATAGCTTTAGTCGGCAGGATAATCGCACGCATGTGGATGTATTGATAGTTTTAAACACGTACGCAAAATATTCGAAAAATTAAGAGTAACTTAAATGTTTTTGCTGTAACTCGTGCTGGTGAAATGCTATACAAAAATGCCTGTATACGAATACAATATTAGTTAAGAATATTTTGGGAAAAATCCCTGCCTTATGATGTAAGAGTAAATGAAGACCGCTAGGCGAAACTAAACGCTAGTACTGAAACGTATTTCGGTAATTTACAATATGAAGGAGAAACACCACTTGGCAACTTCGTAGTAACTCAAAGGAACAATGTACTTTATTTCTGGCCAGGCCATGCTGATGTCGATGTTCCTGAGTCTAGTAAATCCCTGAATACTGTTTGTATAAGGAAGCATGACAACACTGTTTCAGTTTTTCGATTACTTGGGAGGGGGTGGCTAGTGAAGAGAGATTTAATTGTTTCTGAGTTCGGTGAACATAAATATAATATACTATGGAATTTTATTTTCGCAGTTTATTACTAGTACAATATGTAGTAGGTGTTTATATTTAATTATACACGAGGAGGACATTTTCTGAGGTGTTTGTGAGGGTGGGGAAAATTGGTCTTCTCAGACACTGAGAGTTAATACTTATACCATGGAGAAGTACGCCATTGATCAATAATTGCATAAGTATTCCAAGAATATCAAACTGATGACTTCTCATTTAGTAACTATCCTTTCAAAGAACGTATTGTTTTACGTTTAGAAAAAAGTCGTAGGAAAAAATTCACAAGAAGTTTCGATTCCTGTATAATTCTGTGGTATCTTGGAGACACGACTGCTAGTGTGGTCAAAAAACTTGTGCATGATGAGGTTGGTATATTGTGATATAATATAGATTTCAATTTCCGAGCAGACTATAAAATTTGTTTGTGAAATGAGGCCGGTATATTGAGAGTTGGAGATTTCAATGCTGATGCAGATAGTAAATGAGTGTTTTAACGATTACATTAATCTGTGAAATGTTAGAGATTTAAGAGATGTTGTTGAAACACGTTATTCTGTGAGTTGTTAAAAGATTTCAGTGACTTTGCAGAACACAAAAAGGGTGTATTTAGTACTTCCTTGAGTGAAATGGTAGAGATTTCAATGAAGATGTAGAACACAAGGTGTGTGTATTTAGTACGATATTCTGTAAAATGTTAGAGATTTTAATGATGGCGTAAAACAAAAATGGTGCGGGTATTTAATACGTTAATCCGTAAGATGTTATAGTTAACGTAAAACACAAACTTGTGTACATTGAAAACATTCGAAGATGTAAGAGACTTCAATGCTGGTGCAGCCAGCAAAACTATTTCGTAACGAAGACATTAATTTGTGAGATTTTAAAGAATTCCAAGCTGGTGCAGACAGAAAGCTATAGTGTGTAACGAAGAAATGAATGTGTCAGATGCTAGATATGTTATAACTGGTGTATACTGTAAACCTAGTGGGTATGAGATGTAGGTTCATTGCGAGAAGTGGGAGATTCCAGAGGCTAATGTCGCGTCAAGAGGTCGCTGTAACACGAGCAATGAACAGTTACAGCAGCAGGGTTAGGGTCATCGCTCTACAGCTCCCTGGACGGCAACTGGTTGACCTCTGCGAGGTGGGTGTTGAGAGATGAAGCATCGCGCCAAGGAGGCTACTACTGTGACCTTGAAGTCGCCGCACGCGACACATAGCTTCCTTCCTGCCATTGTCGCAGCTTCCTGCCCTCCGCTATGTCCTCTGAGCCGAGCAGCGCGGCCACGCAAATACCTTACTTACCCACTGTATGCTAACATCTACATTATTAAAGTTAACTTAATTATCTTGCACGTGCATTAGGATATCATTTAAATACTAATCAAATTGTTTTTTTTTGTCGTGGAAATTTTGTCTTTATTGAGACTATGGTAATTCAGTTTATGCTGCTTCTTAGAGTAGTATTTTTAAAAGCTTAAAATGATACAGATGTCATGAGACCCCTTTCATATTTCGGCTGAAAATTGTTTTTACTATGTAGATATTTGTAATAAAAATACTACGGTTTCAGCTTATTATTTTATAATTGGCAGTTTTTTTTAGGAACAAGTTATCAAAATTATATTATTAATAATATTGAGTCATGTAGAGGAGTGATTGTTTGCTGGCTACTTAGTCAGTGTAAACATTCTTGAGGTTTACATAAAATGAATAAAATAAGTGTATATATTTTCGTTTGCTGTGAAGAAAAACAACTTTATTTTTACCCAAAAATTTATTTTAATATCTACAATTCACTTTTATCAATATAATAAATTATTTTGAGGGAATTTTTTAATGTTTTGTTACTATAACTCTAAAAGATGAGATTTTTAAACGTTTGTTGCAATGGGAGGTTACAATTAGAACCATCCAGGATTATATAAACCCCAATTTTCTAGCGACCTTCATTCAAATCTTGGTGTTCCGACCAGCTGTGTCTCAGCCTGAAGACGGGGATAGATCGCGATTCCCGAAACATTGCATTTTTTTCGTTGGTTTAAACTTGTGTTGTGAATTGTCTTGTGTTTGTTGTACACTGTTCACTGTTAATGGTCTATTTCCATCATTTTTCATATTGGGAATCTGGTTCTATATTTGTGTATGTCATTTGTGTCTGGGTGTTGTGTCGATATTCGACTGAATTCTATCTGTAGAATTCTTTGTTGTCTAAAATAACAATAATTTTGAAAAAAAAAAGATCTGACAGAATTCCTCTGGGATTGCTTTTTTCTATTTTTGTGTGTGTTTTATTTTTCGTTTTCGTACCTTGTCAACCAACACAGGTTTGTTCAGCAAAACATGGGCAACGGCCAATGTCCGCAAACCAATAAATTCTAATTATAACCCTAAACTTAAAATAAAATCTGCGTAGTAAAGCTACTCTGAAGTGGCTCATGTTTAAACGAAGGCTTTCTTTTTCGCCCCGGTAATGTTCGTGTTGCAACATGGAAGTGTTTTCAAAGTATATCAAGGTGTATTAGAGGGATATATTGAAAACAGCGCATGGTCTCCTAACTTAGGGCCAAGGTCGAAGTTTTTGTAATGTAGTGTATGTCGTGTAGCAATCTCCGCCCACCTGGCCTGGCCTCCACGGAGATACACTGGCTGCCGTGCCAATTAGGCCTCGTTCATCATATCGGCTATATTAACACGAGCTGATCCAGTACCGGCTGCCATTGACGTGCCAAGGTGTGGCGCCAACACTTCCGTGGCCGCTCTGTGCCTACGCCTTCCATACTCGAGCGTTTCTTTCACCTTCGCTAGTTGTACTGTTATAATATAAACACGCAATACTTCCCAGTGTGTTTGCGTTAGCTGAGCTTGTTGAACCTGCTCCATAGGGAGCCAGCGAACAACGGCTGGTAATTAGTCAAACAAATCATTTATTTGCTTTTGGAATGTGTAGTAATCAGTAAATATTTACTTATTCGCTTTTGGAATGTGTATTTACCTGCAAATATACACTAGTTCGATTTTAGCATTTATAGTAATATGTAAATATTCACCTGTTCGCTTTTGAAATGTGGAGTAATCTGTAAATATTCACTTTTTCGCTTTTCGAATCACTAGTAATCAGTAAATATTCACTTATTCGCTTTTCTAGTGTCTAGTAATCAGTGAGTATCAACTTAGGCTCTTTTGTGGTGTCTAGTAATAAGTAAATATTTCCTTATTGGCTTTAGGATTATCTAGTAATAAGTAAATATTAACTTATTCGCTTTGATAATGTCGAGTAAATGGTAAATATTTACTTATTCGCTTTTGGGATATCTGCAACTCTAACTGAAATGTATGTTGGAAAGCATGTTCAGTTATAATACTGGACGTAAACGTTATAACTTATAAATATTTCTTCATATAGTACCACAAGTTAACTCTCTGTCCACATATTTCGGCAAAGATTTATTTATAATTACCCATAACATTTAAGGACGACTTTAAAATCAGTAATCTAAGTGTTTGTAAAAATATGTAAAAATCATCTTGATTGATAAGGCGTTCAATAATAATGGCAAATACCTGATGTAACACAATTTTTCTAATATAATTGAACTTTTTTATGTTCTGTTACGTTGAAGTCATGTTCATTAATTTTTTTACGTATAGCTAATAAAATACTTATTTTTATTCAATAACGTTGCTTAAGAATGCATGCGGTGATAGCATAGCACATGTATTGAGGAAAGTTACCCTATAAATAAACAGAATGTAATTACGTCGCTGGATACTAAACTACCTTAAGTAAATCATTGACTTACTACCTTCGCCTCTGCATATACTGCATGTACGTGATATCATAAACTTGACAAAAATGTTTATTGATGTGAGGGCAAATTAAGTGTCAATTAATACACGAATTTAATAAACTAGCCTGTAAACTTGCATAACTCGACATTCTAGCACTTAGATCGTAACAGTCAGCTGTTATAAAGTGCAAAACAGGTATAAACTCTAATACTGGTAAGCCTTACGTGTTAAAAAATCACACATTTCTACTGCAACAATTTGGAGCAAAACAGCAACACATTTCGGTAATAATAAAAAAAGTTTTACTATCAACATTACTCCACTCGCTTACCTTACAAGCTTTTCCTTACTCTTTAAGCCAAACATATATTAGGTCTTTGTTGACTTTGAGTGATTTTTAAGTGAATGTGTATTAAAATCTTCATGTTCAAAGGCATATTTAACTGTATCCTGTTTTTTTTTTACCAAAAATAAAATAACTTTCTACGAACTAAGATGTTGTTGGAAACGTGATACGTACCTAGAGGTTATCGTTCCTCAACTTTCTCCCGCGTGATGAATGTTCGCTGTGCTATATGGACATTCCAGTTCACAGTCATAAACATTTCGCAGCTTATTTACTACTACCGAGGATTTAACCACTGATAATATACCGTGCCAGTTTAAACGTGGATTGTTTTCCGTCCACTTCAAATCTTGTCTGCAATTTAACAATTTATACACCTCTTATATATCTCACCACACATTTTACACTTTCGTGTGACTCATTCTCATGTTCCAGTAGGTCGGCTGATTTCAAGGTTTTCTGAGAAACAGAAAAGTAAAGGTAAACACTACTGCCATATTATTCAAATGCATACGTTTTTGTTATGTGATTGTACAGCTCAAATAAAATTATGTGATCATTCATTTGTAATAAATGATTCAACTGTACAGTTTGTGTTGATACATTTCAATTAAAATAACAGACTTCAAAGTTCAGAATAAGTCGGGATAGCGTGTGTTAATTTTACATGCTGAGAACTTCTGAATAAGTGTGTTAGAATTACGATTTTAATTTATGCTTAACGTTAAGAAAAGTGGGAGATTTAAATCTTGAAAATTTATTTAAAAATTTCATTAATTTTATTATGTCAAATGACTACTAATTGAAAATCGACACTTTGAATAGTGCGTTAAATAAAGGTGAAATTGCTTCTGAGTTTATTCAAATAAATGTAACTTTTAATTTAATTTATTTACTCCCACTACATTTTTCTTTACGAACAAATTGAAAATACATTTTCGACTAAATTGTTTATAAGCTATCACCACGCACAGTTAACACATTCAGTTCTGTTTTCCACTGGGATTAGCATTATGGAAATCTACTTTACCGCCTCACTACTCGCGTCTTCTGTCTACTGCCAGGAAACAAAACTAACAACATTTGTTTTATGAAAAAAAAAAAAAAAATTACGAAACTGAACTACCGAACTCACAAGATTTTTCCCGTAAGCAACTGTAGTAAAATCATTAATTAATGACGTCAGTGTAGGATAACAAAGGGCAGTTCATCACTCCCATGTTTTGACAGACTTTCTGAACTGAGCGTCTGTGTGCGTCCAGCAAGCCATGAATAATTACATGGAATAAAGCCCTATGATGTAGAAGTGACAGACTGCGAAGAGCGGGAGAAACTAGATAATACTTATTCTCCTAAATTATTTTCGTGGGGTAAATCTAGTAGCGGCAAATAAACATATAGACGCGAAGAACTGTTCCAATGCATTCTACATTAGAATCAGTGGAATTTTCACAGTCTCTGTAAGTTGCAAGAGTTTTGACTGGTGAATTATTTGTTTCGTCAGAAATGACAAATAAGAAGTGAGAAAACAACATACTGTGGTAACAAATTGAATTAGTAAGCATATTTCATTATTTAATTAGTACAATTCTACTGATCAAACAGTAATGTGAAAACTGTAGTTTAAATTTGTAAATAACAGATCATACCAACAATTTCACATCATCCTGTACTACATGTAATTGATAGTGCACACTAATTTTTGTCTGATAGTTTTTAAGTGACTTGTGTGTTTTAATGAGTTACATTGAAATGTACCGGAATTCTGAAAGTAAACATAGAAATAAGTACTTTTCTTGTTTGGTAGTTGTGGATAGTTGAGTTATATCACTGTTCAGTTTCGTTCTGTTACTCATTATGAAGTTACGATGCTTTGAAAAACTAACACTTTACAACAAATAGTTAATGTTTACGAAAACAATGTACACAATTAACACACATGACCTGTAAACATCAATAAATACTTACCTTAACGGCGACTGTAACAATCTCGTATCCATCGTGGTAACTTATCTACGTGTTACAGAAATACACCGCGGAGCGTGGGTTCGATTCCCGCCGCTGCATTTAGTATTTTACATTTAGGCACGAGCTTTTATTTACCTAATGGAATTATGTAAGAAAAAAATCTGAGTTGCATTTAATTTACTGTTATCCAATTTGTGTACATCTGTGTAAATTTGTTTTTTTTTTTCCATTTAAGTAATATAATCTTATTTAATAAGTTAACTTCGGTTATGCAATCTGTAGTTTTTTGAGAGATTCCTTAGTAAAGAAGATAAACAAATTGAATCATCGGAAAATCACCGGGATACTGTGAATATTGACTGTTCCTAGTTTAGAGTGTACAGAAATTTATAATACAAGAGCCTACAAAAGATTATTTTTTAAAACTACTGTATGCTACTTACGGGGTCAAAATTTATTACTTACAACTGTAAAATGTTTTAGTAAATTAATATATTTCATACTGCCTAGCTCTCTCTCTCTCTCCTTCTCTCTCTCTGTATTTTATATAAACACTGTGAGCCACTAAGTAACTTCTTAGTGTACATAAGCTAGTCTGCCTGAAACAAATATCAACATAACATATGGTTTATTAAAATGAAATGAAACAGTTTAAAGTAACGAACATCCGCGACGCACTGCGACATCGCAACAATGCTCCAGTATTTAGTTCTTGGTGGGTGGCAGCCCTGCAGCCTGCGCGACAAATTAGAAAGGTTGCAGGACCGTGACTAGACTTCCGCGTCAGATCGCCTGAGGCGCGATACTGACCTTGCTCTGGTCAGTTTGTCCTCTCTGTGGTCCCTCCCCCTCTAATTATTTCTCTACACCGCCCCTCCACGAGGACAATTAGTTCCTCATGACCTCTCAGATAAGCCCAACAACTTCAGGGTTCATGGTTCAAACAAATAATATTTTCTGAAGATGATCCACTCAAGCCGGTAACACTCAGTGAAGAATTTCCGCACTGAATGGAAAATATTTCTGCAGTTACCCTTCTGTTAAAATGGGGACTAAAGTCCTGTTTTTAACCCCCGACGCAAAAAGAGGGGTGTCTATCTGCGTATCTGTGTGTTTCTCTATGGCATCGCAGTTACTAAATTAATGCAACGATTTGGATGCGTTTTTTTGTTTGAAAGCTAACTTTATCGAGAGTGTTCTTAGCTATTATTCAAGGAAATCTGTTCAGCCGTTTAAAGAACATCAGCTTTTATAGTTTTTGTTTAGTGAATGTGGGCAGTTCTACCGGTCTGATCAATTTAAAATTTAGTATCTTGTGATTCCTTTTTTTTTTTTTAAGTTTTTTTTTTTAAATTTAGGTCTTAACTTGTTAAAACACGTGTATCGAAATGTAAACACGGATGTTCTTTGTCAGACATACTTATATATTGGTTGCTAAGCAACGAAGGCAGAAGTGAGGTTGGGCGGAAGTATATACGTTTTGTCATTACTATCTGGAAAGTACAACAATCTGTTGTGTAGCAGTAACAGTATGTTCTAATTTTTAAATGTTTGTTGAAATGGGAGTTTACAATTAAATTTTATTGGATTGTGGACATACGCCATTTCTCATGTTTAGCAGATCAAACATGTGTTGAATGACAAAGTACGAAAACGAACAAGGAAAAAAACAAATATAAAACGCACACAAAAATATTTTAAAAAAAATCCCAAAGGAATTCTGTCTATTTTTTTAAAATAAAAGTTATAATAGACAGCAAAGAATTGTAGAAATGGAATTCAGTCGAATATCGACACATCACCCAGACACAAAAGACATACACAAATCTCAGACACACTGTTTCTCGTCTATTTCCATCTTGTTTCATATTGGGAATATGGTTCTATATTTGTGTCTGTATTTTGTGTCTGGGTGTTGAGTCGATATTTGACTGAATTCCATTTCTAGAATTATTTGTTATCTAATATAACTTTTATTTGAAAAAAATAAGGATAGAATTCCTCTGGGATTTTTTTTATATTTCTGTGTGCGTTTTAAATTTTTTTTTCTTGTTCGTTTTCGTACTTTGTCATTCAACACAGGTTTGATCAGCGAAACATGAGCAATGGCGTATGTCCACAATCCAATGAAATGTTATATGTTCTGTGTACAGAACACATTGTTGTAGGGACAATCCAGGTAGTACTAACAACAGAACATAACTGTTGTCCCTATTTTAACAGACGCATGCTAATTGCAGCACTGCATTCCTAGCAGTACGTGTGTCTGAGGGCCGGCAGTAAGGAAACAATAGCACAGTGCATAACATTTACTTTCATCTCTAAGCGCAAGGTACTGTATATGCTTTCTTTACTATTATTTTAATTAGTACAATAAACGCTTTGACTGGGTAGTTTGGTTGTAAGCTCGAACCTAAGCTCATGCACACATGTATAGTAATATTGTTTGTATACATTATGCCGAAGTAGTTTTAAACAATGCCGGAAGAATCCAAAATTGAAGTTATTTGTTTCTAGGAAGCTCCAATTTTCGCGAAAATAATTTTTAACAAAATTTGTTGCAGTACATTATGTGCACACCTGTAGCTCTCTATCGAGGTTATTGATAAGTGTTTTGCATCTCAGGATTCTACCCGATAATCTCAGACTTGTGGTATCGCAGTAACCTTGCTCTCATTGGCTCAGCCAAATGTGACGCCTCTACTATAAGACACGCTGCCAATAACCATGAAGCACAGCTGCAGATGTCCGCATGGAACAGACGCAGTGGTGCAAAATATTTTAACGAAATTCAAGGATCCTTATTTGTAGTACGCCGTAACCCCGTGCTATAGTCAGGAGATAGGTTTTCTTTTCTTTTGCAAACGTATCATGGACACATTTAATTGTATCGTCAAATGTGAGTTATGTCAGACACACTGTGCCACAGTTCAAGACCTAGGTCATTTTTCAAGGTTCTTAAAAATTTGACACAAAATTGTGTTACATGTAAAATTGAACTTTCAATGTATCCCAAGCAAACTAAGAACTACACTAAAACTTATTTCGTGCTGAGAGATACCGACATCAGAAGTAACAGAAATGATTTAGCGTAAAATTGTCATCGTTTCACTCTTCAACCTTCTTTTCCAGTATTAGTCTACTTCTTTAAGTTACTTTACTGTTTTATATTTTCCATAAGTTCGCAAATACCATCATTATAGTGACATTTATGTTTCATATACAAAACAACAGCGTTACTGTTGTACAAATAATTCAAATATCACAGACAATAAACACCAATTACTTAAATTATTTTTACAAAAATATAGTACCGTAAAACGGGGTGAATAGGATCAAAAGTTGAAACAAATTTCTCGCTTACAATTTTTTTAATGTTACGGTCCAATAAAACTATTCGTAAATATTTTTAATTTGCTAATCAAGGAAAAACAAGTTTCTGAAGCAGATTTTGCACTGATAATTTTGTTCTCAATCTTTTGATCGTATTCACTCCGTTTAACAGTACTGTACCTACAATATTACTTGTTTTTAATGTAATCATGCAAAGCACCATATATGGGAGATATTGTAGGGTTATAAACCGTATTACATTGATGACGTATAGATTCTAACTCGTGTGTAGGCTGTTGCATCGACTGTTTGTTGCCTCCGTGTTGTCAGAAAGTCTAACAAAAGTCGTCCAGGTAAATGTCAGCTCTCTTATTATCTCTTACACTCGGGGACAAACTGCATACCAACATTGCACCTCGGGTCTCCTTCACAGACACTGAGTATTGTTTTATTTTTCTCCTGCAATGCTTTCAAGGTCTGTCGGTTACTTTCTTGGCCTGGCTTCTATAGTTTCCGTTCAGTTACGGTTTTATGACAGTGACACAATAGCCGCGAACGTTTCTACAAGAAAATAACCTCAGCGGTTCCGTAACAGTAAGATATCTTTTACTTCCTACAAATCAGAGAAACTGTCAGCGGTATACGCACGCTGTTTACAGTGGTTTGTTTGCATTTTTTTAATCGAAGTTTTATTTTCTGTTTGTTTAATTTGAAAACTAAAATCAGCTTGATTAAATTTATAATAGTTACTTCATGGAACATAAATTCATTTCAACTTAAAATAATTAAGATAATACATCATGCAGTAGTTTCAGAAAATATTTTTCTAACACGAGACTTCACCTACGTACGCAGTTGGCTTACTATGAAAATACTGCTAGAAAAATATTACTTTTACGCCTTCTGGTTTATAAATTGACAAGCTGGCCACACCAAGGCGTTGTGTTGTAGCAAGCGCCATTAGCAAATATTATTTACAGTGAATTTAGCCTGACATTGCTGTTACTACTCGACAGTGGACGTACTTAAGCACACATACATCTCTGTGCTATGAACGACATAAGATGTGAAGTACCAATGGCATGAATCTATTTTCAACATAATATCAACATTTGTGTGCAGATCACAGCAATGTTTAAAGTGTTGTACTAAATCGTCACATTTACATATTAAATTTGGGAGTTGAATTCCAAACCATTATAACTTTTAACTGTAAGAAATACCAATTAAAGGTCATATCTTTTTCGTGCGCATTAATATCTATCTTGAATTTGTTACTAATCAAAATAAAATAATTTGACTGCGATTACTGGCATATTTCGGATATAAATAGATTCACACAATGCTGATATTACCTTTCTTGCTAATTCTTGGATTTTGGATTTAGCATGGTTCAGAATTCAGTTCCCCAATTATTAGCTTCTCTTATAAAATCTGGATTCATTTCATCTAGCTTTAAATTATAACAGGGCCTCTCACATTCAGACAGTGTTTGCGAGCATTTCGCTAAGGCTGTTTAAAAAATCCTAGTAAAATTATTTATTTTATGTTTGTTATAAACTTTACGCACTCTGTCATAAACTATTGAACGTAAAACGGCCGCCTACTTGGATCTTTACCTGTGTGTAACAGCCTTAAGCAAGGAAGCGATAAGGGTGACACATGTACACAGTTCCGCCATCTACAGACGTATGTGTGGTTGACTGTAACAGACATGTTTCTGTGTGTGCGTGGCAAGCTGCTCGTTGCTCCAGTTACGGCGAGGCCTTGAGAGAGAGAGAGAGAGAGAGAGAGAGAGAAAGTGTATGTGGGAGTTAATCATGCTGCCCCCTCGCACCAGACTCCCCCCTCCCCTCTCTAACAAACCAGGGGTGGGCGGGCCCTCCACCTGTACAGTGTAGCCAACCGAGCTCTTTTATAACATCTCGTAGTTTTATTGTTGCTTAAATTCAACTATTCAGCTGGCTCTGTTTGTGTGGAACCTTGGAAGGCTGGGGGGAGGTGATTTAAACATTTTTGTCTTGTTAAGGCCATGCTAGGGATTTTTTTACATAAGTGCAAAACGGTCAAAACTTTTTTTTAACTGGATGCTTTGAAAAAATTCGTAACTAGGAGCAGTCATATGACGAGCAATTGTAGGAGTTTTGCAAAATAATGACAGCTCGTTCGCAAAAAAGAAAGTGTGTTGCTTGATTTTGGCTTATTTTCACAACAAAATTTATGATACTTTGGGTACAAAAATATATATAAAAAATTTTGAGGTTTATTACTACAACAAAATAAAATGTGCAAGTTGTTATATATTTGAGGCAGACTAATGCATGTCTTCTCCGATATGAAAATCACGATGCTTAAATAATTATTTTCTAAATCACTGGAAAACTACCGGCCTTAATATTTTTCATTCAATTGTGCCACATATCAGTGATTATTTTATTACGTTGCTGCCATTGCTTTTGTGGTAACATAAACTAATACGTCAACTTCTTACTCTAATGACAAAAAATATATAATATTCGTCTTTATTTGGAGCAGTTTGTCTTAATTTATATTAGATATTGTCTACAACCATACATAACTACTGCTATAGAAAGAAAAGGAATAATAACTTGTAGAATAAGTACCGAATAATAAAACATAATTATTACTAATACAAATAACTTAGTCGTAGAATAAGTCCCGGCAATAATTTTAACTGACAAAAATATTTTTCACAACGAAAACAATAAATATGATTTAAATAATTAAGAACATAATTTTTTTGCACAGGCTGGGAACGTACTGTAATGTTGGCAACACTGGAACTGTGCGCCGCGCCACTGACCTTCGACTGTGCGCCGGTCTACAATGTTGCCACATCGCCACTACTTGCACAGGAAACTTTTCGTCGAAATTAATTTTTTGTTAGAGTTCTAACAGTGTCCATTGAGAGTGGAATTCGGTGGAAAATACGTGGCAAACTTAAGCGTGAAAAAACGGAATATTACTTATAAAATCAGTGCATTTTATAATACCGTAGTATATACTGATTTCTTTAATTGACTTGGAGGGCTCCAAAATTGTTATTCCTAATGTGAGTGTGGTTTTGAAAAGTAGGAAGTGTTACAATCTTGACTGATATTTTTCATTTTCATAAGCAAGTAATTGTAATAAGAGCTAGCTTATGTTATGTATAAACGCATGGACAAACCACGATGACGCCGTACAAGCGCCATACATGTAGGATAACCAATAGCAGCGGAGAAAGGCGACACTGTCCCTCCCCTAGAACAGAGGGGATGGGGCGGAACAGACATTTGTACCCACCGTAAGTATTACAATTTCTGCCAGCTGTATATTCAATATTTAGACTCGAAAACCACTTAAATAGCTCAAATGTGCACCCTAATATCCAAAATTTACGGGGGTAAAATCCCCGGACCATCCCGTTTTATTAAATAGTTATAGGAAAAAACTCGTAAATAAATTCGTGTAAACGATCTCGTACCCCAAGCTCCTTATTTACAAGAGTACCTTCGGCCATCACTGAGCATAATCCGTTGAGCGAGATTGCTAGTGTACCAGGGATCTAACACAGGACACAAGTTCATTGTGTTACCCCTGCGCAACCTTGCTAGACAGAGAGAGAGAGAGAGAGAGAGAGAGAGAGAGAAGTTTTTATATGCGTGTTGTGTGCCGTACTAGGCGTAGTAAACATAGCGTGAAGTTGCTATGGTGATGAAACAGCTGTAGCTTCATTGACTCTTCACTTGAGGTTTGTTTGCTGTGAAACACAGCGAATCCTTGGAACGCTATCACACGAGGCCAATCATTCATGAAATCCTTGTTGTACGTTGAGTGCTAACTATATTTACCTTAAACTACCGTATGTGTGTTCGCGTGTATATGGCCCTTATGGCGACCTTCCTGTTGATTTAGTGCTAGTTGTGTGCCATTATAACCCAGTCACACTCAATGTAGAATATATATGTATATTTATTTAGACACACACGCGCGTCTGTAGAAATCACACTAATAATATTGATCAAGATGAATCCTGTTTATTTTGTGTACTTACATTTTTGTTTATTTAATTTAAACTGAATATGTTACTTTTAAGTTGTGGTCTAAATCCACGTATTTAGTAATTTATAAAATATTACTTAGTAGTCTTCAGAAAATTCTGAATATATATTTGCTTTCCTGAAGTTCATTCTGTTTTAGTTAAACTTGTTATTTTAATAGCGTAATGTGTATATCATATTCTTTTTGTTTGTACTTGTGTATCTACTTCTACAAAACTTAAGTTATGCCTGCAGAGATAAAAGACACAAGATTATTAACCAACACTTACTCAGTTCGCGTATATTTGACAGCCACCAATTACTAAAAATGTAGTTTATGGTTACTATAGTTATCCGCGAAAATCTCCGGAGGTCAGATATTAATTTTTATAAAATGTTTATGATTGATTTAGTCAAAATAACGTAATTTTTTATATTTAGAAAATTACACTCAAACGAGGTAAACATAAATATTTTCCATATTGTTAATCCTCAAGGAGTAACTTGAATGAATTTACCTGACAGTCATTAAGCACTTGCAACAATGAATAAGCATTAAAAGGTTATTAGGTAAACTAAATGTTCTATTCGTTACGGTACAGTACATCATACTGTCAGTTTATAGTTGCTAGGAGTCAATTACTTTGCAAACATATGGATACTTTTCAGTGACTTCTTACGTCAAAGTAGAGGCAAGCGCACAAGAGTCACGGGTACTTTATATTTGGATGTTTCCTCCAGTATTGTCTCTTCATAGAGTCTGTGGCGTTCCCTTGTTAAATATGAAGTTGCTGAGGACTTGTCCTCATTTTCCTCAATTTTAGAACTACACTTTCCTTGAAACATTATCTTAAACTAACTATTCATTGGAGTTCACTTCAAATTTTGTGCTAGTAGTTATGCAAAATATTTTATTATTCTTTGATGCAGAAAACATTTATTCAATTATTTTCTAGATTCCTCTACAAATAGACAAATTTAAACCAGAATATTTAGATACCGTCGATAAATTGATAATACAAATCTTAACATGAAATATACTGTACGTACAAGTGCACAAGACAAGACAATTCAAATATTAATCTCGCTACCAGGCAAACGACGTTGCAACTGCTGCAAACAGGGATCGTATAGGACTCGCTTGTGGCTGTTACACAAGTTTTCTAAACACAGGAATTATTTTGTTTCGGGGCCGCGACGACCCAGTGAGTGGTCTGACCACTCGCCTCCCACCGTGGCGACCCGGGTTCAATCCCCGGAGCGGCCGGTCCCTGAATTTTCGCATGTGAGAATCGTGTAGGACGATGCCGCTGGCCGGCGGGTTTTCTCGGGGATCTCCCGTTTCCCCCGCCCCTATCATTCCACCTCCTCTCCTCCCTAGGGCCTTCATATCATGCTTCAGGGTACGCAGATTGGCTACGAGTTCGCAGTAATAAAATATGTATTCGGGGTATCCTCCAATTGCCATATTTATTTACTATTTTGTTTTTGTGGATAAAAACGCCGTACGATGAAAAATGTAACTTTAATTTTTAAAAATAAAAATTGTTCATGACTTTTTTAATGATATTTTAACACAACTTATTAATTATTGTTTTAAGTAGTGTATCGTGAAATCACGGTCTCGGTATTGTACAGAAAAAAAATCGTGACAGCTACAAAATATTGCGTGGGTGTTTAACCTTCAAAATTTATTTTGTGGTCACCACAAAAACATTTTCTTACACCAATAAATTATTGTAGTAACCACAAAATTATTTTGTGGTTACTGAAAAATATGTTTGCAGAGAAGACTTTTCACAAAATTTTTTCTCAGTGTTGGCAAATAATTTTTAATCCGATACAAAAACGGTGTGTAATAATAATTTGTAATTTATAAAGAATTTATGAAAATAAATTAAGGATGTACTGCGCACTGCATTACTTTCGCACTGCAGCAGGCAACTGTACAATACACCCAAATGTAATGACAGAATACGTTGTTCTTCCAAGGTTGGCAACGATACTGCTGCCTTTATTCCCACCCGACATTCGATCTCTTCGTATATTGCCGCAACATGAATAATAAAAGAAACTCACGCCTTGTACCGTGAATGAGTATGAGCCACATGCCGTTTATGGTGGCTTCCATAAGTACTTCTTAATGCGTCTTAGCAAGTCATCTGAGGTATTAAATACTCCTGACTACACCCGTCAGATTTACCAACGGAAATTAACTGAACGACAATCTGATAATGGCGAGCGTTCGACAGGGAGACGTGAGGTCACAGTATATTCAATAGAAGGATTAAACATTCGCGAGCGTGCAACACTGCTGACTTCTCAAACCCTAGCCTCGAAGCATTCTAGGCATGTGACAACACTGATAAAAGGCTAACTTAATCCAATCTCTATTTTAATCACAGAGTTTAACTGTGCAATCACTGCAAAAACAAATTTTATGCTCAAAGGCAAAATTAGAAATGGCTTTATTAAGCAAAATGTGTTGCAGAAAGTTTGTTTAGTATTGTATTTGTAAAATGTAAATTTTAAAATCACAGTTTAGATATTAAATATCTAAAAAAGATAGCACAGTTTCTTATAGTTCAGCATTCTTCAAGACATTTTAGTAAGCTATTTTTTGTTTGAAAGAGTAAAATTTAAATTGATAAACTAAGTAAATAATTTATTTCTTCAGTGATTCTCCATTTAAAACTCTGTGACTGTGAGCAAGGTAGACTGGGACCTTAAGAGCTCGGTCACCTCAGTTTTCAACGTCTATTTTTATTTTCATATTTGTACCAAATATTTTTTTCTTATTTTAGACATTAAATAATGATTAAATCTTCTTCTTAAAAAATGTGTGTATCTCTCATAGTTTTTGCGTAATGAGTCGTAAACCTTAAAATTTGCACTTTACGGTTTTATGTACGCCACTAAACCAACTGACATACTAAACCGAAAAATTGGCAGAGTATAACAATGTTGTAGGCAGTAATTTGACACATCAATTTTTTTTTTTTTGTATTTTTAAAAATTGTTGAAATTTTTAAATTTTCGTTTTAAAATTCAGCATTTGTTATTAAACATAAAAATATTTTATTTTTTGTCTTTATATATGTCAAATCATAGCCTACAACATTGTTATACACTGTGAATTTTTTCGGTTTGGTATGTCAGTTGGTTTAGTGGCGTACATAAAACCGTAAAGTGAAAATTTTGACGTTTACGACTCATTACGCAAAAACTATGAGAGATACAAAATTTTTTTTAGAGGAAGATTTAATCACAATTTATGTCTTAAATAAGAAAAAATTATCTGGTACAAATATAAAAATAAAAAAGACGTTGAAAACTGAGGTGAACCGCCCCCGTAAGACGTACAGCCAATGGGCCCCCAGTCACCTGTAGCTAGCCGTAAACAATTGTCTTTGCTGCAACACGTACATGTATGTAAACTAAAACCAACAGAGTGGCGTCTACCACATCGACATGTTACATTACAGAGGAAACCTTATTTTCTCCATTACAAGCATTCCTGATGGCGTATCCTCATATATAACATTTCATGTTCTAAATGTTTACATGCTTCACCTTTTTACAGCGTTCGATAATACATTTCTCCCATAGTATCTTAGAATTTACTGGTTTGTGGACATACGCCATTGCTCATGTATGTTCACAAACAAATAAATTATAATTTAAAATTTCCGTTACAAGTTTTTAAAATTTTCATCATAGTATCTGTCAGTTGTTGATATATACGTAAGATTGTTTTATTTATTATGTTTTATTTCTTATCTTCTAACAAATGTCAGATAATAAGGGAGTAATTCATAATCTTCAATGTAAAAAAGGCGTAGTACACTAAAAAAAAGAGCATGAAATGTCAAACATGTTAATATTTCTTCAGGAATGTTTATAAATGAAAGATGTATGTGCACCATCACCATTATAGCATACACTGATGATGTGGCTGGTCCCAACTTATACATTTGCTCTTTCCTTTGTAACCAAAGCTTCTGAAGTTACTTTAATTATAGTTACGTATGTTAGAGTAGTTATATAAGAATTATCATGATAATAATAGGGTAATAATCGTCTCAGTAATAACTACCCAGATACAGTTCGCCTAGGTAAGATTCTTTCCAAATATTATCACGCTGATAAGAACATAGCATTAGAAATAATCACGTTATTAAGAATCAGCTGGGTGAAAATCACCTGAAATCCTCAACGGTAAGTCGTTTGGGTGAGTCTAATAATGACCTGGGTAAATGTCGCTTGGGTAAGAACAGCCTGTCGCACCAGCTGCCTATAATTGTACTATGCTCAGAAATAATGTTTACCTACCTAAAATACAAGTAAAAAGTTAAGAACGACTTCTTATAACTCAGAAATTTACATTTACAACGAAAAAACGGTAAACCTAAATTTTAATGGCTACATATCATAAACCGTGTTTTAAGGTATGAAATACATTTCTGAAAACACAGAGTTTTTGTTCAGTATATTATTGTTTTCGAAATTGCAAACAAACATTGTACATCTGCAAACTCTTATTCTATAGTTATGAGATAGCTATGTTCGTTTTTTGTTCACAGTTACCCATTGCCAATGTTTTACAGACTATCTATATGTGCCTATACATGTCTTCATAATTTGTAGGCAGCCTTTGTGCGTGTTATGTTATTATCACGCCCATATTTACTTGTATTTCTTAATATATCTTGTATTAATAGGTAATGTATATCTCAGTGACTGGAATTGACATCATCTATATGTCTAGCTCGAATGGACCTATATTGGGATCGATCGAAGACAAACAACATCCTCGTGCAGAATACAGTCGCTGCCAGGTTGGTATAAGGAGAAACAAAACGCTTAAGTTATGAAATGGCAAGATTCTACCAACATAATATAAGAGTATTACACCAGTTTAATTACGTAACAAATTTAGAATTTTTATATTTGGTTAATGAAATAAACAAAAACTAATAACACATTAAAATGTAAAGTAAGTTAATACAGTTGTGAGGTTTTCTTTTGGAAAATCGATCATATATAATTGTGTTTGTTACACTGTCAGTTAAGTTCTTTTCCATTTCTTGTTTTTAAACACGTGTTTGAAAATTGGAAATTTGAAATGTGCGAACACAAGAAAATTAAAGTATTCAAAAAATATTCATTTCAAAATTACCCGCAAGAAATAACCACGATGCAGTACGAGTAACTGCAAGGTAATGTGACCACGTTTGAGAAAAAATATTAGCTAAAAGTAAGTTGATGGTACTGGACACTTCTTGAAAATCTGATTCTGTGGCTAAAACTAGTGGGCTGGAGTGACGGATCGTGATACAACTGTATTTACTCTACGGACGCAACACCGCACGGAGGTTATGCAACACTGTTTGGCGACTGAGATGGTGTCCGGGCTGGCTGACTCACTCGGTGTGTCTCCTTGGACGAGGTCCCCCAGTTCTGGGATTGTCTGACCAGCCAGGCGTCACGGTCGACTGACTCGCCAGCTCTCACCACCGTCTGCAAGCCTGCACCACGTCGCAGGTTGTGATGTGACTTCAAGCTCTGCTTCTAGGGTTTTAATAACACAACACTCCTAGGGACACTGGTAAATCGCGAAAATATTTAACATCGTCTCCAATAAACTGTAGTGTCTTAATCATCACACAGTTTCGGGGAATATCACTCACGTTTTGTGTTAAAGCTAAATGGGCATGTTGAAAAGATAAATAGTACTTCGAATAAATGATGGCTACAGATGATGGTATATCGCGGAAATGTTTTGTGCCTACGTATCTTTGAAAACACTATAGTTAATTGCAACCGATATTATAGGTAATGTACTTCATACACAACGTAGCTGTCTGCAGACAAATAACAGGCATCTAATATTACAATAGAGTGATTCTGATTGGTTCAGTCAAGTAGGATAACAGCTGAACGCAAGCGAAGTCCAGTAATCTTCTGGTAAGCTGAACGTACGTTGAACCCCAGCAGAGTCAAGTTTTAACGCGATAAACTTTCAATAGCGACACCTGTTTTTCGCGAAAAGGATTTTTCCCTACTTTGTTTCAGTAACTTACGTGCACATCGGCAATTCTGCTTCATGATTATTGGTTGGCGGCGTACCTATGCGAAGTGACATATCTCATTTGACTGAGCCAATTACAATAACGTTCCTGCAACACCACACGTCTGTGATTGGCCTGTAGAATTCCTAGGCTTGTGAGTTAAAATATCCAATCACTGACCACGAAGCAGAACTGCAGATGTGTACACGAGGCACCGAAACAAGGTGAGGCTAAATTCTTTTCGCGAAAACCAGGGCTCCCTAACTATCATCTCTAACGATGATTAATATTTATGCTTGGCGCATGTACCAGTGTCGCCCTTTATTGTTTTTATGAATTATTGCCTACAGTGGGTGGTAAACATCAGGAGCAAAATCCTCTTAGCATTATGTTCCTGTTTACTTAATACTCCAGCTTACTTGTAAACACTAATGTAGTCATCATTAGAAGGTTCCTTGTTAAGAATATCACAAAACTTGCTACACAACAAGCCAAGCTCGGTCTAGTGACGTACAAATTGTCCTTTCAGTAATATTTGTCATGGTATACGATCAAGAGGAGGATGACAGATCGTACACAAAGGATCGTACACCAGACTGGTACCTGCACCAGTTTACGTCACAATAGTATCTGTTAGTTGCACGCAAGCCCGTATACCCTCGAACAGCAGCGAATAAGCCGTTGAAAATATTCCTGTAAGTACTTGCGTCTCGCGGCACACAGTTTTTATCGTAAATTGTTAAAGTTGTACAGCAGCAAAATATCAGTGAAGTAAAATACATCGTGCTAAGATAAAGGGGAGTCATATTGGGGAAATAGGTAGTAAATATAAATACAACGCAAAAAATTGTAGTAAACATGCATCCGCAAATTCTCCCTTTATGAGATATGTTCATATTTGCACAAATTTAATACGTGCTGTAGTAAGTACAGATACAGTTACGCCATATATTGGCAATATATCTTGCTGAGGGATGCATTAGAGGACCCATGTTTGTTAGCCATATTATATTTATGCCATTCTTATGCTTACTGTCTTTTTTTGAAAGTAGGTTATACTTGTATGTGTAGTTGCACACCAAGTACACTTTTGCAAAAGTGTATATATATATGATAAGGGTTGCTTTTACAAACCCATATTTATTTTTCATTTTTGTCTTGTTTTGGTGTTGTCTTCCTATTCCCACAATATGGCGCAATGTTATTAGAATATCCTGTACATAACGTTCGAATTATTTTTGTTCCGTAGGATGACATTTCTTACATTCTATAGTTCTTCTCTGAACGACAAAAAAATACTTAAGTACTTTGTGACAACACTTAATGTACGAACTGGTTTTATTCTTTTTTTCATTTGGTGAATCTATAAACTTTTTTTTCTATCTCGTAGGTTTAAAAACGAAAAAATAATAAGTAGGTAATATTTTGCTGAATTGTAGCCTCATGAGCTACCTAACTACAGGGAATAGTCTGAGTATTATCTTCACGCTGTTTGTGTTGTTAGCACGCTAACTTGTTGGCAGAAGCAAATAAATTATAGAGAAGTATAGACGGTGTAGATTGTATCAGATGAGGGAACGGAGAAGTTGACGGCGAATACCGGGTGGCGTTAAGCAACTGTCAGATTTTCGCGTCACGTGCGAGAGAAAGATGATCCTGAGGTGATGGAGGGAGGGGAGAAGGGACCAGGGATGGACCAGGCAGCCACGTGGTTCGCATGCCGGCCAGCAATGACTGAGTCACGGTGCCTCATCGAGCATGCACGACGCGGCAGACCGCGCTTTCCACTGACGACACGCGAGCCAGCCATCTGCCTTGTAGTGGCGACAATGTAGGTGTAGGAAGGTGAGGAGGGAGGGGGGCTTCATGCTATATAGGTGTTCATGACTATAGACTATTCGGCATAAAGTGAACACTCACAAAAGCCCTGCTAAAGTTATATTTTCAGCCAATTCGTATCTTTCCGCTCGTAATGGCTAACGACAGGAAATGTCTAACCTCTCTGGACACGTCACTTTATGTTTGCGCGTGCAAGATCAATTGCGCAGTCGGTAGGAACCTATATAGTTTGATAAAAAAAAGTTGATTTATTATATAAAATACGTATTTGTCGATTTTAATTGATTTTTTTCTGTATGGTTATATTTAAATAAGAAAATACACGGAACTACATTCAGTAAATCGCTGCCAAGTTATAAAGTAACTGTTTATTATGTTGAATTATGTGCAGTAATGGCTGGTGATTTTTTTTCAAGGTTAAATCTTTAGTGCTCACTTAATTTCGAACGATCTATAGTCACGATGTTAGCCTGGCTGGGACAGAGTTTCAAAATAAGTAAACGTACTTTAATTTCGCGGGTTTATTCCAGGTCAAGTTGATTGCTAAGAACACGCGGGCTACTTCGCTGTCACTTTTGGGGATTAGACGACGGCTCTTTTGACGACTACAAGCCAGTTTCAGAGAAGATTTAAATTATAAATGCTATTAAAAGAGGAGGTACGAATTTGGCGACAGGATAGAATTCACTAACCTATAATTCACCCTAACAACTCCTTGACGTTATTGACTACTGACCTTCGTGTAATTGTGGGTTCACATTAAAGAGTAGAGGGCATTTTATAGTGGACCTTATATAATTGCAAATTACCTGAAAATTCGCGGCGCTTGGTTCTGGTCACAAACTAGGATGCGAACTAGTGTAAACCCGTGTCTCTTTTACTATTGGCTCTTGCCTTATTTGACCTCGCCTGGAGCGCGCTGAGCCAATAATTAAGACACAACTTAATGTATGTATCTATCACGTGATATCTCAATGTCATGTCAGAGAGCAGCCAATGAGAAGCTGATGTCTGGTTGAGCAGACATATACTTGGAAGCTAGCCTACAGGTCAGAGAACGGGGGAATTTGTCCCGTCTGTAATCATTGGTTGAAACAGCCCAGGCGTGCCACACAAACATTCGGCCAACAGTAGCAGTCACATCAGCACGCAGTAACTTGCAGTCCAATCATCTGTTAAATAATAACACTCAGTTTGCATAACTCTAGCCATTACCTATGTGTTACACTTGTACGGTGAGAAGCCAATGGTTAATCGACTGTGGCGAGAGCGTCTATAGGACTGAGAAGTCTAGGTTGCTGCCAGATGAACCAGCGAAATTATCGTACGTCTAACTATGAGGCTTTGAACAGTAAGTTGAATTACGTTTTCAAGCATCCAGTAAGTCACAAGAGAGTTATCTCTACTACAGCAAGGTTAACCTTGTTCGAGAGAAGTGTAAGATGTTGGCATACGAGACACACCAAATAGCTGGGAGAAAATTTAAACACGGGACATAACCAAAACCATTGCACGCAAGATGTTCAAAATACAGACGACAGAAATACGATACGAATAAAAAAATTAAATATTCATAAAATAACGCATAAAAAACCTGTCTTTGTAGTCACTTAGAGCAAAATATTTCACAGTGACATACAATATATAGGGTTATTCTCAGCTCCTGTCATCTTAAAACCCAGAATTACAAGAATGTTAGACATGATCAAGAAAACCTGACTACGTTAACTTAGTAGACTTACGAAACGCAGTGGAAAATTTGATTTCTCGGAAGTTTCTATGTAGTGTTAATACGTTTTCAACTTTCTTTTTCCCCTTTGGCGTATTTTATGTTCTAATTCACTTGGTCCGTTGACAAATATGGTACACCGATGCCGAACTTTGGTTAAAGGTCAAGAAACAATTTGACCGTGCCGAACAATCGTCATACAACCATGTATGGAACAACGTGTTTAACGGAAGAGTTTAATAGAATCCCTGGATTTAGTTTAATTTCTCCATAACTTAAATGTTATGATTGTTTTTAAAAAGCCAAATAATACTCGTACATAGAGTTTGTGTTAATAGGATAGTAAGGTGAGATTCATTTATCACTAGTTACTGTTCTGATCTGTGCAATCGTGATTGAAAATTAATTAAATATTTTTTTATTTAACTCTCGGTTTTAGAAAACATGGATGACAATTTATTCACTTAATACTAAACAAATTTATTTAGTACTACTGCCTGCCATGAAAGGCTCTGAATTTACGAACTAAATAAAAAATAATTACAATCAGGTCCACATAAAATTAATTTACCTAAGAAACTACCCTTTATTGATTTGTAGACTATTTTCGGAACGAGTATTTACGCGATTGTTCAATCTTTTCAACCAAGTTGCGTTACAATTGCTGCTGATAGCAGTTGGTTTGATTGACAAGCGTTCCTTTACATTCTCACGATATTGGCCAGTAACTAAAATGGCGACCAAACGTCACGTCACTTGCAGGTCATGCAGTCTCAGTAAAAGTGGACTTCATAAATATGGCGTAAATATATTATTAATTTAACCATTAATTATATTATTGATGTTATGTAGAGAAGATCTATATACTGTAAGAACTAATTGGAAGTAAGTTTTAACCACTGGAACTAACTTTAAATGTTTTAAATATGAATTGTTTTTCTATATAAGTATTTTACTTTACATTTTGTTAAATGTTAACAAAGAGTTTTATGTGAAAGAAAGTTTGTTAGGAATACAAAATGTGTGACTTTTTTTAATGCAAGTTATTTTTGGGTATATAAGACGGCATTTATCATGTTTACATGCAGGCGTCATTATCTCTAGTGACAACTTTTGCTGTAAAGAGTTCTATTTGAGATAAACTACTGAGATCACCTTACTTATAACTGGCCAGTAAACTCAGCAGCTAATGGAACGCGGTCTAATGAGGTGTTAGATGGCGCACAGATGCAGCTCGAGGGCGTCACGCGAGTGTGGGAACTACCACCTCATTCATCATGCAGCTACTCCTGGGAGAGGGGAGGGGAAGTAGAGGTCAACATGGAAGGCACAAACGTGACGAATGTACCGGCAGAGAGACGGGTTCCCGTGCCGCGCCTAGCCACTTCGCAACGCAACCCGCACAGCGCGTGTCACAGCCTTCCGCCAGAAACGTGGCTGACCCATGTCCGGTAGTAGCGCAGTGATTTAAAAAATATTATTTTTAAGCAGCAAATGTTTCATAATGAAGCCCTGTGCTGCTTTTTCACACGTGTATCGTAATTTGTATATATTGTTTAGTAGAAATAAACCCCACAGTTTTTAAGATTTTTGCCCCTGAATTATCACCAGATTTATTATGAAAATAAGCCAAAGCAATCAGTACGCTATTTAGTAAAAGTCTTCATACAATTGTGCATCGTATTGGATGCTATTAGTCTCGAAGTTTTTCGAAGTATTCCGTTAAGATAGTCTCGAGCTGTTTGAACCAATGTGATAAATACTGCTTATTATTGCCTGAAAGCACGATCTCAGTCGCCATTTTGAATTATTTAATTTTTCGCTTTTTTTAAAATTCTGATAGGAATAATGTTAAATCTGCGACTCTATCGCAAATTCTGTTTACCTTGTGCTACAATAACGACATTGTGGTTTAGCTGTTAACGCCGCAGCCAGTCAGGCAATTTTTTTTACATCCATAATTTTCCGGATTGATTGCGACCAAATTAAACTTTACTAGCTCAATCATCATGTTTATACTGTAGCCTGAAGTAAATAGAATTTGCTGTTATTGTCACGGATTCATCACTTTTTTCTCAAAAAGTCAAAAAAGCGAAAAATAATAAAATTCAAGATAGTGGTAGAAACCTAATCTTAAGGTGGTCGCCTGGCCAGTGGTCCAAGCGGCGTGTTGAGCTTCAACCGACACAAGAAACCAAGCAATGGGAATACACTCGCCTTGTATTCGGGAGGATCCGGATCCGATCCCTGGCTCCGGTCATCCTGATTTCTGTTTCCCAGGGTTTTCCGAAGTCGCTCCAGGGGAATACTTGGACGGTTCATTAAAACAGGCCATGGCCAGCTCCTTTCCCTTTCCCCCCGTGTACCTCTGCCAAGGCCTCGTGCTGTTCGGGAGCACATGAATAAACCAACTAAATAAATAAACACAAATAATGTTAATAATAGAAGACTACTCAAGGTACGTGAGATATGTCAACTTTGTCATAGCAGTCAATGACCGTTATACGCGTCTATACAGTTTCAATGTTCTCCTTTAACCTGTAAAGCCATATTTCTCGCCATCGATAACTGCTAAAATAGGTATTTTTGCGGTATTTCAGACATGAAGATATTGGTTCATAACTTTTAAACGGTATGGGTAGATACACCACTTACGTCATAAATTCGTAGAGTCGCCCCTGAATGTCTCATAGAGGAGAGTTGAGACGTAATACGCGCGGTATGTCGCCCTTAGCTCTCCTCACTTCTAGGCAATGTGCAGAATACATCAACCCAGGTGGCCACCTTAAGAATTAATAATAATTTCACACGGAATAATATTCTGGACAGAATAGTTGAAAATAAGTTTTCCAGTTTTTGCAAGCCGTCGCTGCTTCATTTAGTTTCCCCTTTCTTCAAGCTGCCAGAGTTATGGTCGTGTCTATAAGGTGCAGCTGAGAACCCATCTCTTCATTCTACCCTACTATCGTCATGGTGACCCTAGTGTGGCGGGACACAGCTTCGTTTACAATCACAACATCTCAAATACAAACGTCTAAGCGTGTCTAAGATGTTATGAAATGTTTTAACACTTTAGTTTCGGCCGATTTACCGGTACTAATGCCCTTAGACTATTTCATGAAAGACAGCTCGCGAATGTTCCAGCTTGCGAAATAATGACGGACGAATATCAGCTCAAAAATGTCTATGTCCTTGATGCGCCTGTGTTAAACAGAAAGTATTCGTAACTAACTATAGTAAAATAACGTTATGCTAAAGGATTTATCTTCAGTCTGAAAACATTTTACGGCAGCAGTGTGGGACACGCTCATTTCACAGTATGTAGCTTACTTCGTCCAAGGAATCTCAAGAAGTAGTTTTTGCTACTTCCAAACACTTTATTTCATTTTGTAATCTGTTATTCGCGCGATTTCATTATAAGCACGATACTATTTAATTTATGAAACACCCAAGCAGCAACTGTACGACAAAAAATTTACATTTTCAATATAATAACACTCTAGTAAAAAATTAAATGTCTAGTACCAACACCAAGTGCTGTAAAATTCTATAGTTTACGACATATTTTATAAATACTGTGGTCATAATATATTATAACAGTCTAAACTATCCTAGAATGGTACATGGATTGTAAATTTAGTGCTTGTGGGATTATAACTTGACAACATAACGCAGGTTGGTTAGTAGACAATTTTAAATATTTTAGTGGATAACGTAGATAAAATAAATTGAAGGGCACACGTGTCACTTTGACGCTAGCTTGTATACATAAAATGGTCTGTTACTGTACAGTTAACGACTCCGCGCATCCAGCGACCCCCCGCGTGGTCAGTGCTAAGCGATGAATGACGGCACGTAGGGCTGAACCCCACTGGGACGAATATTTTAGAAAGCTGCTCTCTCCCAGACAGGTTAGTTTAAGATGGCCACCCGCCCAGCAAACTTGAGCGATGACTGGTTTGGAACAGCAGCTGAAGAATGTTACACACATGTATTCCCATTGCAGATCCTCCAGTCATATTTAGAGGCTGAAGTTGGCGAAAATATATGTTTTTGCTATCATTTTTTAATTATGAACATTTAAGTACAGAGTCCTTAAGAGGAGTCTTCGCTGGTGTCGAATTTCCACCTTTGACGCGTGGGAGCAGCGTAGTGATAAGAGCCAGTGTCCCACGCTTGACGTGAAGCATATCGCATCTATTCGCAGCCGTCAAACTGTCGTGCAAGGTTTTCCTTGTAGTCTTGCTCCTACGGGACTTTACGCGATGATCAAAACATTTTTTTGAATAGTTACGATGTAAAGATCAACGCATGCCTCTCGCTTTGCACTTTACGAATTCGGGAAATATTTTCGGAGTTACAGCAGTCTAAAGTGTGGTACTTAAATTTGTCACTTACACTTGTTTGACATACGTATTAAACTATGTGTCTTGGATAACGTGTAATATTGTCTGCGCTAAACCTGTCTGATCATCTCTTGTGGATGGCTTTAAATGGCGTGCAGTTATGAAAACTGTCAGTATATATTATTGTATAAATTAACCGCTCCTTTTTCAAGATTGGAGGACGCTTCACTCTTATTTATTATAACGCGACTTTCAAGTGCCATTTTCTGTCTGAAATGGAATGCCGGCGACATCGGAAAGAAACTGAAAACTCACGTTTCCTTAAATGGGAAAGGATTAATTTTAAAATTTGGGTGGAAAGTTAGCTATATTTAGCTATCTTTACTTTGAAAAAATATATACTTATATATTTCAAAACAAGATAATAATACGGTAGACTATTAACGAAAACGTGTAATAAAAACTAGTTGTACGGCAGATGAGAATACAACTGATGAAAGTGCTAGTTTTATAAATTCATGTTCAGTTTTCATGCATATGTGAAGAACACACAGTCGTATATTACTTTCAATATGTATAGAATATTTAAAGTATACTGTAAGTGTTCAAGAGTTTTCAGAATTGTGGCAACACATCATGCAATATTATTACATATTTCACATAGTCCCTTTAGTGCCTTAGTGAATGTTTTGAAAATATTTACATATAATTTTAACAAATAGAGAGCCTGTTTGATTATTCCCTGTGGAATGACACGGCTCTATATGTACCACTTTTAAACGTTGACTAAAATATCAACATGCAGACAGTATCGTCAACGTGCAAAAAAAAATATATTACGTTATTATTGTTTATTTCAAGTGAAAATCGCTATTCATTGCTTTGGGTTACAAACACAACAAAAAATTTACCCAAAGGGAAAAGTTATATTCAGGTATCTAAATAAAATAACGTAGACGAAGTCATTTACATAAAAATTATCTAATGGTAGGTAAGAACTTACTCTTCCAATCGTTACTCATTAAACTTTGTCTTAAGAAAGAAGAACAAGTGAACATTTTTGTTGTACTATAACTTTGTTTTAATGGGTTTCATTTGTTTTCATTGTATGTCGGTATGATAATATTAACTTCATATGTATCTATCGAAACAATAAGAACTCATACATTTTTTACTTAGAGTTTAGAATTTCATACGTTTCATCTGACAAAAAACGGCTCAAACGTTCTTAAATCATGCAATAGCAAGGGTTAATTTACAAATTAAATCGTCCCTCCTAATGTGTGGGTTTTTGTTTTAATGTTTTCATTGATGAAACACTATTAATTGTTGAATTACATGTTATGTGAAGATTCTTTGTAAAATAATAAACCCCAAGGCACGCAAAGTGACTGGTATTCTTGCCACATAGGCTAGTATGAAGCTAGTTGATGATGCACAATAAGAAGGGGTGTTATGTCGCACAGAAGCCTAACTTACATAGTTCAGTCACGCAGATACGTGCCTCGAGGATCACTTTCTTACACCGCATTTGAATCTCCGGCATAGCTGCCAAGCCCCTTTCCTAACTTCGCACTCAGATCTCCGGTGTGAACTGTGAGGTTCCCTTACCACGCGTTTGTATCTTCAGCCGGGCAACGAGAGTTTTGTTACTGCGCCAGGATGCGAGGGTTCCTTCTTAACCACGTGTACGAACCTCCTAGCGGAATTCAAGGTTCGCTTTCTTACCGCGCATCCGAGTCTCCAGCCGAGGCAGAGGATCCCTCCTTATCCGCGCATTCGAATCTCCCACCGTGCCAGTCGGCATCATGAAGAAGCACGGCGCGTGCGTGCATCCTCGCGACAGACGACGAGAAAAACAACGCCGTCAAGGAACACAACTTGTTTTTTATTCGGCGAACAGGTCTAGAGATCGCGTGCGCCAGCCAACCCACGTAGGAAGATAACCGCTGCGGTCATGACCCATACGTTGAACTCGCTCCCGTCAGTCGGCTTCGTATCGACAAGCAATCTCCGTCTCGGCTTGTTACCAGTTAGTCTGGCAATGGTTAGCTAAACCGAGAGTATTTTACAACGTCCTTAATGCCCCCAAACGATTATGTTACTTTACAGCTCCCAGGCCAATAAAACAAGTTCTACTGCTGCGTACTAATGAGAGGCAAATCTGTGTTAGTTAACTAGACGAGTGTTAACAGGCTCCTTTCCAAATTAACAATTAAATACCGGAGTGTCAGAGTATGGTTTACAAACATTTTTAATTTATCTGCAAATTAAAAAAATTACTTGTGAGATAGACTACTAGCAAAAAATCAACGGAAGTCTACAGAATGTTCGACTGTAATTGAGAAAATCTAGGAAATAGAAGCGTTAGGTAAGACTTCTAAGTAATTATTACTTACTTTGTAAACTTGTTCATTTAATTACGGCTTCTGATAAATTGGACTGAAACGAAAGCTTCGACCTGGCAAAATATTTATTAAAAAGTTCACCAAAATCCTTTAACATTCATATTTGCAATTAATTATGCAATTCCATTCAAAAATCTACAGACCTTTGACATAATGTTTCACGTTCATTTTTCTGTGTCATCCAGGCTTTTCGTTCGCTTACACTGAGTGATAGTGTGAGTTTAAGGCGCTTGAAAGGAGGGGAGTTGTTAAAATGTTGGTAATTGTGGTTACTATCTTCGATAGCCAGGCTATCCCAGGGACGTGGGGAGGGAGGGAGGCGGGGAAATAGTGAAAGAAAGAAGGGGAAAGAGGGAGTAATATGTGCGATGCTTTTACGCTCATCGATCGAATCCATCGTTTTTTCGCTCATGCAGTACAATATTAAGGGACCCTTGATTTTCGCAAAAAAATGTTTTGCACCACTTGGTTTCAATACCTTTTGTGCACATCTGCAGCACTACTTCGTAGTTATCGTCAAGTGTCTTTGTTCAGAGGCGTCACGTGGTTGACAGAGCCAATGCCAGCAAGGTTACTGAGACCTTACATGTCTGTGATTTGCGGATTGAACACCAAGCACTGAGAGTTGTGAACATCATATCACTGACAACGAAGCAGATCTACAGAAGTCCACATAAGAAACTTAAGAGGTGCAAACATATTTTCGCAAAGATTAGGGATCCGTAATAATATTAAACTTGAGCGCAGTTTACACGTCGTGCAGAGAATGCTGGCTTCTACTATATTACCACTTTGTTATGGTGTAAAGTTGTTGAAAATCATGTTTCTTTCGAAAGTGACAGAAATAAACACGAATAATAATTTCTGACGTATTAGCCTGAAGGAACTGATGTTTGAATACTGCAAAGCAATTGTTGACTTTTCTTTAAACAAATGTTCCGGGTTTGATCTGTAAGGCGAGTTCTTCTCATAAACAGTCAACACACAAGAACGGTGATTGTTTGAAAACCTGCACTTCCCATATAAGATAATACAGTTCACAGCAAATAGGAAGGCGTTTGAGTGCAGTAAAAATGTACTCTGACCAGAAATTGACAGAAGGAAAATAAAACACATTTAGTTACATAAATATTATTTACACAAAAATTATTAATGATTGTGTGAATAATATTTTAGTCAGAGATGATTTTAATATACATAACTTATTGTAATGTTTTGTAATAGCGTTCCAAAATGCAGATGTCAGGTCTATAGACAACATGGCTCGTATGTGAGTGTATGTGCGTGTGTTGTCATGACACTAACCATGTAGCAAGTAGCAAAATGTATAAACAATGGCGCGGACAGGTATGGAACTGTCGAGCTCGGCTAACTGCTCCACTGTCCCAAAATGGTGCCGCGCGACCGGTTTCTGCTCGCCTTTCCCGACAACACGAGAAAAATTAAGGTGTTTCTCCGCATGAACTGATTTGAAATATACGGAGTGTAATAATGCCAACGCCGCGAGGAGTTACAACATTTATCTGCCGTTACGAATTAATTATGCAGTAGCGAATAAGAACTGAGAACAATTTAAAAACTGTAACATCAGAAATCAAAGTATGTGTAATTTGTGCCTATTTCGAAAATATATCATAATAAAGGCAACTAAATATATGCAGTTTGTGAAAGTCCTGAAAAAGTAGTGAGGCTATAAAACAGTGTTATCAACTTTCTGTTGGTTGTAGGACTTATCGTCTAGTCGACAGTAAAGTTGTTAGAAAATAAGCTAGTGACTCAGGGTGTTAGAAACGGGAAGATTAGCCTTCGAGGAATACGCCTGCAGTGATTAAAAAAAACTTTGCCACCTAGCTCGGTAATGTAATTTTTAAGTAACACTTTTAATTAACCATGGAATATCACGGAGATAAAAATTTTCTATATAAACACATTACAAAAATTGATTAAGCTTCGTAGGCGACTTGCAATCAATAAACGTGAAATAACCGAGATTTCGCAGGTTTTTTGCAGATCAAGAAATAATCCAAACATCTACGGATTTATAACCCTCCCGTTGCTGGCTAACAAATTTATTGACACTTGCCAGAGTTATCTGAGCTAATAATACAGAAATAACAAAGTACAGACTCGACAAAAGTACACTATTGCTTCAGCAAACAGCACTGTTAAAAATTTCCGTAAATTTACGGGCAATTTTACAGAAACTTCTGTTTAACTAACGGAAACGTTATTTTGTAACACAGTTATAAGTAATTATGTTTCATTAATTAAACACATGAAAAACTACGAGAAGGAACTAACTAAATAACCAAACGCATAAATACGCCTGCGTCCTAAAGAAGTCACATAAATATGCGAGTTTCCATAAGTGGAGCTAGTTGCCTTCCGTAAATTAACGGACACTTCTGGAGAATATTTTACCAGCACTTCTCCGTAAAACAACGAAAATTATTTTTAACAGTGCCACCAAATTTTTTTAGGGGTTTTTTAACAACTGTCGTTTAGTACTCCTTAGTAACATACCAAACATTTGACCAGCATTCAGTACCACTTGAAATACTCTCATGTACACCGTGATAAATTTTAACGGAAATATACCGTTAATATACGGAAATAGTGTCCGTAAAAGTAAAATACGGAAATGTCTGTAGTAAATATACAGTACGGAATCATACGTAATATGTCCGTAAGTCTGCTGCGGACACTTGCACCAAAAAATCGAAAATTTATAAGTTACACAGATATAAATATTACGGTTGTATTTTAATAACATCACCGGTAAATCTGCAAATCTGTATAAATGCAATTGTAGCATTACAGAAATGTAAATATGGCTCGGTTCCGTGTGACGAAACTGTTTTACGGAAACTTCTGTTGGATTAAGAACTAAGATTCCGTGAATTCACGGAGGTATCTGGAGAATTTTTTACCGGGAATTCCGTAAATCGACGGAGAAAATTTTTTTACAGGGAGCCAAAGAGTAGTAGGTGTGTACCAGATTAATTCATATATCTGTGAATTTTATCGTACACGTGAACCCGAGAATTTTTCTGTTTTCTAATTGTATAGTTATACAAGAAATAATAATTCGCGGATTCAATGACCTTCATAGAATTCACTGCCGTGTATATACTCCAGCCCCGACTATTTGTCCACTAGCTGCTACAGACTGGAACAACAGACAATGAACGAATAGACGGGACTTGTGTATGCATAGGACAGTGAATTATAACAGACATGTTGTTGGACTCGCATATTTCCCCCTCCCCTGTCTATTAATAGGGACACTGGATTGTCGCTAAAATATGTTTGAATCGACTTGTTTTAACACATTGCGACTCATGGCCATTAACTGGCGGATTTAAATCTCGGGCGTTTCGGGATTATATTTGCAAATCTCAGATGTGTGGAGACTCAGTAACTTTACTATGACTAGCTCAATCAAATAAACGGCGCCTCTGCATGCTGCTAATAACCGTGAAGCAGACCTGCAAAAGCAGATGCAAGAAAGTGAAGAAATGATTAATTTTTAAAACTTTAACAAGTAGCCGATATCGTAAAATCACTCTGTAACTCTGTTATAACTGATTTTTACTACGCACTCTGACTTAGTCGAGACAAAATACAGTATGATGGTAGTCAATTAATTAATTAAATTTCTTTTAAACTGACGAATTAACTAAAATCTGTATTCCGTATGTCTAAAAAATTTCATTGCGTAGTAAAACAATTTGCAACAAAGGTACAGAGCAGCTGTACGTTGACGGCTTCATACGGTTTTTAAGAAATAATTCTCTGTAAAGTCGAGAAACTCAGGGCGATGGCCGCAAGAGAGCCACTCGCCCGAAGCAGTTATGTTCGTTGTCTGCTTAGTAACAACTAGTTGATAAGAGCGACACTGATAGGTTTATTAAATACGGCATCCTTCCTACTCGCCAATCACTCTACTGCCGCTCTAGTTATCCTATGAACAGCTTTGCTATGCGTTGTAAAAGTGACGTCCACATTATTTCACTGTGGGAAAGTCTGTAGCAAAGTTAATGCACTGCCGTGTCTGAGTACATTTTAAAGTACGGCAATATGTAAGCTGTTGTCGTTTGTTGAAATATTTAAAAACAAAGTTAGTAATGTGCGTGGTATCGCGACGATGACACTTAACTAGAGACAGTTGCTCTTCGTGCGTTCCACTTGAGACACACACATAATAGTTGCGTACGAAAAATTATGTAATTTGTTTGTGTTTGCAATCCAGCTATGGCTAAAGAAAAGAAACATGTCTCGAGAGCAGTGAACAACATTTTAGAATCCATTTCCTATGTATAATCAAACTCGGCCTGCTATTAACTGTCTGCTGTTACAGTGAGTAGCAGCTAATGAGTAATGACACATGGTCGGGGCACAGACTAAATAATAATACAGATATGAAATGACGTGGCGGCTGCTTTGATACGGGCGATCTTTGCCACTTATTGGCTACTCGAGGTTGTTGATACCAGCCTCGTGTATGTTTGGTTCCTGCATGTTACGACAGGTTTACTATTGACCTGGCCTAGCAGGGCAGCTGCCTTACGCTGATTGGCCGTAGGCGTTACCGCCATGTTGCTGGCCAGGGAAACCATTTTGCTGGTGTGTGTGACTGAGTTCGCCGTCCTACCTGCTATTTCACTTCTGTATTCCTAAATATTCTGTGATCGGGGCTTGAGTGTACACAGGACTGTGAATCCTAACTTGCACGTCACTTAACTCCTGTAATATTGTTTCGCTAGCCATGACTTGTTTCACCGGCTTGTTTTTGTCTTGTATGTTTTTATATGACGTACTACTGCAATGCCATATAGGTCGAGGGTTGACTCAAACTGATGTACTACAATTGCAAGAATCTGTCAAGCATATTACTGAAGACGCATTGTTAGTTGATGGCACGATGGTTGCCGTGCAGGAATCACAGTTTCACAACGCTCACGGCCGCCATTGTTGCACTAATGGCCGACTACACGCCCGTGGCGACGGTGTCACGTCTAGGCGAAAGTAACGCCCCTCGTGTCGTGGCGTCTACGAATGCGCCCACCTCTTCCGGGCACTCCCATCCATTCACCAGTCCGTGGTACACTCTGGTCGGAGCACTGTGGACCTCACTACTCTCAGCTACAGTCCGGTGTAACCATTGTTGCTCCTGACTCCTCATCACGCGATTGTTTACAACTATCTACCTAAGCTGGCCGCCTGGACAGACATATGTTGCGAGTTTGAGCCCTACGAGTTCGGAAGTTGTACGGATGACATCTTACCCTAGCCTCTAGACGCAAGTCATTGAACTAGCATGCTGTCTTCCTACCGACGACTATCCTCTATGAGACATTTAGAGGTTACATTATCATTGTATGACGTAATATTGAAGATATAGGAGTATTACACACGTCTACTCACTTAACTTTCATACTCAAAACGGACCGCAAAAGCACCCATTATCGAAATTTTCAGGGGTGTGAAAATATGTACACTTTAGAGATAAGTGAAGTGAGTGAGTCAGTGCTTAACATCGAGGTCTTCTGCGGTGGTGAGTGGTTACATGAAGTGAGTATGGAGCAGCGCTGGAATGAGTGGGTAGAGGAAGCGGGAGATCCTCGAGAAAACTCGCCGACCAACAGCAACGTCCGGCACGATTCCCACACGAGAAAATCTGGGGACCGACCCCGACGGGAATCGAACCAGGATCGGAAATAAATGGAGGAACTAAAATGGGTACGCACACGTTTAATGTTCTTCAAGTGACATTCAGAAGCAGACGTGAGTTATGCTTGCTGAGTAGTTTATGAAATAATCCGTGTAACAGCCGAAGCTCTGGGAAGACTGGATCGGTGTTAGCTGCTAGGCGCAACTCGCTTCGGCCTCGCATTAGACGCGAAGCTGGGGTCAGCGCGGACATGGTGCAGAAAGTTGACTGCTTGTTAGAGCTACTACCCTGCGGTTCATTAGACCTCTAGGATGGACTTTACAAGTCTGTACAGACATCCCCAGGTAGAATTCCCTACCCCCCCCCCCCGTGCAACTCAAGAATATTAAGATTGTCGCCTGCACAGAACGCCGAGCTTCGTTCAGAGCTTCGGCCGGTACCAGACTATTAGAGAATTGTCCAGCGTGCATGAGGGATGTCTGCTTAGGTAAATATAGTGTTTGAAGTACATTATACATTCGCATATACACATTTCAGGACCACTACTACTCATTAAATCGAAAAAAAAAGTGTTTTTGCGGTGCTTTTTGGGTATGAAAAAGTAGGCGCAGTAACGTTAAACAGGTAAAATCGTAAGACACAGTGGAATATCGCGAAAATGTTTAAAATAGTTTCCAATAAAGTGTATTATATTAACCGTGGCACGTGTAAACAGTTTTGAGACAAATTACGCACGCTGTGTGTCCAAGTTGTGCAGTTCTAACTGGGATTGTTGTAGAGAGAAAAAATTACAAATAAACGATAGCCAATGTTGATACAAAACATACAGTGTTATATACATCACGTTGGAGCCTAGCAAACAATCAACTATTCCCGCGATTTTCCAGTGTCTCTAACAATCGTGTACAACACATTTAATTAGAAAAATATTACGTTATAAAATGTTATTTCCCACTAAATGCCTCATAGAGGGTTGTTGTCGGTGATAAGACAGCACGCTAGTACAGTAGCTAGCTCCTAGAGGCTAGGGAGAGGCGAGATGCGCGTACTGTGTCGTCCTTATGGCTTCCACACTTCTAGACCGCGAACACTCATAATACGTGCTGGATGACAACCCAGCAGGCGAGGGTGTTGGTCGACGGAAGCTTGGGCGAAGGATAACCGGTGCGACGTCTCCAGCTACGGGTGGTCCACGGAGTCTGCGGGTGGTTCTCGCTGAGAATGTCACTTGCCCCGGCTCGTCCGAGACCTTTAAGATCCGCGCAGTGTCGTGCCCTTGTACCACTTGTGTCGTCTTTGTGGTCGCCCTGTGCCCTCCTTCATCCCCTTATGTTCTTCACTCTGTCCCTTTAGTTCAGTGTTGACCTTTAAGGGAGTAGGGCCCGCGGTGGCCGAATGGTCAGACCATTCGTCTTCCACCAAGGAGATCCGGTTTCGATTCACTGCGGAATGGTCTCCGTCGTATTTTCGCAAGGGGGAATCGTGCAGGAAGATGCCGTCAGTCGACGGGTTTTCTCCGGATCTCCCGTTTCCCTCTCCCCATTCATTCCGGTGCTGCTCCATAGTCACCTCATATCACCCTTCAACGGCGCTGAAGACGTCAATGTTAGGCGCTGACGAAAATCTCTCACAGGCTTTAAAAGCGTTCCAGAAGGGGAAAAAAAAAAACATTATTTTATGTATGTATGAAACAGTGTTAGATTCGTAGACGTTTTTTGTGAGTACATAACACTCATACAAACATTTAGCTCTACCAGTTTTCACACAATGGCATTTCTATGTCAAAATTTGAATGTTTTTAGTTCATACACCCCTCGAAAACCAATGAACATAATGAAACTAAATATTTCACAGGAGAAGTACATGTCACGGGCAGGGGCTTTAAGTATACAAAAACTCAATTATATTTTTCCGTATTAAAATATTTTCTAAAAGTAGGAAAAAAATTTAAAATTTTAGAAACATAAACATTGTTTGAGTGTGTTTTGATATGCGTAAAGCCGTAGTCAGTGACATGGCTCAGCTAATTATTTATGTAAGAGGATAATGTACTGTCTGGTAACATCTACACAACCAACACGGTTTCAAACAAATATCAAACTATGAGTTTCCCCTCTGGAACGCCCTTAAGACTCGGATTCAGTAGCCATATTGAATGTTATTATTTTTCGCTGTTTTGGAAATCTGAGAAGGAAAATGTTAAATCAGCGACTATACCGTAAATTCCATTTACCTTGACCTACAACACAAGCATGGCAATAGAGTAGTAATGTATAGTCAGGTCGCAATTTGTCGGGAAAATTATGAATATAAAAAATTGGCCACACACATTACGGCGTAATTATATGTGAACAGCTAAATAGCAAGGTATGTACTGTAGCAAAATGTAAATAGAATTTGAGGTATACTCGCATATTTAATATTTTTCTTCTTAAAATTCTAAAAAAGCGAAAAAAAAAAAAAAAAAAAAATGAAATTCAGTATGGCGACCGAAATCGAGCCTTAAAACAAACAAAATCTGTAAACTACAATTGAAATCTGCACGTTTTTGGAAGTAAATAAGGAAAAACTATTAAACGACAGCCCTAGATAATGATACAAGTCAACGTAATAAGCGATCATCACTCAGAATGATGCAATTTTTTAAGCGCGACCTCTTGCGCCACAATTAAATGTAGGCCCTACAAAATTTTCTTCGTCAGAGATTGTTCTTCAGAAAACCGATACTCGAGAACATATTTTGATCAGAATGTTGGAGAAAACTGTGGCCTAAAATTGCTGTTTTCTTATTCGTCCAGAAACCTTATATTTCAAAATTATGCTTTTGGCGCTGAATTATGTATGATGCGCTCGTAAGAAGGCGACTGACCGAAAAGTAAGTGAAATATAGTTTCCTGGCGGAGTCTCATAGAAGCGAGCTATCGAGAATAAGGCTGCGAACTATTTAATTTACTTGCGCCTAGAAGGTAGTCTTAGCTGTATTGCGAGTGTCGATAATTTAACGTTCAACCAGAGAAGGTGAGTAATCTAAGATATGTACAATTTACCTCTCTATTTGTAAATGGAAGAATACTTCAATCATGCGTATGAACCGACACGCTGGAAATAAGCGAAAATATTTTAAACCAACAGTCTCCAATAAATGACAGTAGATTCACTACCTACTTTAATTGGATGATGCAATTTGTGACAGGTGTAAACAATTTTGGGACAAATCAAACCGGTTCTGTGTTAAAGCTGTACATTTATAACTGAGCATGTTGAAGAATGAAAGCGTGCTTCAGATAAATGACAGTCAATATCGATACAAATATTTCAGAAATATGCACAGAACATTGGAGCCTAGCAAACAATAAACTTCGCGTGCGCTGTGTTCCTGTGTCTGTAATTTTGAAGTTTACAAGACATTTTAATAGTACAGCGTGCTAACACTTCACCTGTTAGGCAGGCAGTCGAGAAGTGCGCAGCGACGACTGAAGCCTTCAGCTCGGATGTTGGTGTACTTCACCCACTTCAGCTGAAGGACGCGACAGGCGCCAACAATGCCCTCCATTGTTACACGCCTCGATGTCGCTCGTCGGAGCTCATACCTGTACTGTAGTCATCATGTGCCTCCAGCCACTGTCTTGTCGTTCGGTCGTCACCGCAGTTTCATGTCGGGATCACAATGGCGCGACAGAAGCGATACGAATCTTGCGATGCGACACTAAAAATTCTCGTTGTTGCGAACACAAGTTTGGTTGCCGGATGACAAACAAAAAATAATAATAACAATAATAATATGTAAATAGTTCATTACCACTACATACTAACTTCCAGTGCGACAACCACACATGTTTACAATATTTAAGTTTTTTGTTTATGTACTTGTAATGTATTTTAAATACCCACTGGCATTAGGAAATGTGGCAATAAACGTACAATTACACGTCTTCTTATGAAGTTTATGATAACCAACGAAAATCTCTTATAAAATAGATAACTGAAATGTACTACCAGCTCACCAGTTTCACCAACATTTCGGCGCAAAATTAAATTCCATCTCGAATAATATCGATATAATTTCTACTCGGGATTCGGGTCGCGTCCGCCATTTTTCTCGTGCTGACATTACAGGGACCTCGGCGCTGATTGGCGGACATCTTTAGTTGCTCGTGTCGCGACGGTCGTGTCGCTTCTGCCGCGCCATTGTGATTCCGTCATTACACACTTAAGCACTACTTGCTGGTTCTATCCGGACTGGTCTTCAGGTCTTTCTGTGACATCTTGTTTGGTTTAAGTACTGTATTTTAATTTTCGTTTTCTGTTGTAGCTTTCTATTGAGACTATTTTTTTTCGATAGCTGTCATATCTAGTTTCTTTATTCATTTCTTGTTCTTCGTAAATAGTGATGGTTTTGATCGTTCACGTTTTTAATTTTTTTCATTTCTGAACTTAGTAATCTGATGGTCTCCAGGTTTTTGTTTTCTTGGTGTCTTTCCATTGTTTTGTTTATGCTGTCGTCTGTTGCGCATTTCTTTCATTTCATTACATATATCCTGGAATAACCTGAAAATGGCGATAGCAATAAATGTATGTCCTGCTCTCCTCACAAAGTTTTCATTCTTGAAAGTAAACTGCTAGCAATAATTAAAATACTATGCCTCTATGTCACAGATAGTTGTATTATTTACACAATAAAATACAAGTACAATAAATGAATGAGAAAAATAAAATCTGATGCCCGTAAACTTATGCTTCCTGATCTTTTTACCGACGAGTTTCGAAATTTCGCGGGAAAGTTTTCGGAAGTAATTAAAAATAATCCTGGTCCTAATATTTGACAAAAGTTAACGAAAACCTTACAATGCTACGCTTGATAGGTAATCCTATCTTGCTAGAATAACAAAATTAGTTAAACTCTAAATCAAATTATCCGTTGTGAATAACTTATGTAAACATAAAACTTAATGCCACGACGCTTTTCTCTGTGGAAATTGTATAAATGCCGAAAATGTTTTATTTGTATCTTAAATAATTATTTTACTCGCCAAATTTGATTGCATAGATTTCTTAGTAACTTTTGTTTCCGCTTTATTTTGTTCAGTTAAAATAGTTATTGCATATAATGCGACATGGGGAACAGTTTGACTATAACATTACATATAAAATTAACAATCTTACTGTTTGTAGGATGCACAAACAGTGAATATTTACTGACGAACGAAAATGTGTTAGTTCACACCGAAATATAAGAACAGTTTTAAGGCATTTTCTAAACAAAAACAAAATTCTAAAGTAGCGATATTAACTGCATATTTGCTGCCCTAAAATAAAAAAAACCCCGTGCATAGCGTACCTTATAAGAACAAAGCTAAATTGGTACATTTTCAGTAATTATTTCTTATACTTTATTTACCCAACTAAAGTCCTTACAATAATTTGTCTCTGACATGCAATTTCGTTAAGACAATGTAATAGTTGTTTTATTTTTGTTTTTCGCCTGAGTAAAATATAAGACAGACAACATCGATAATATCTGGAAGTTAACCTTAAAGTCAAGTTCACTGTTTGTTAAGTTCCAATGCATTAGGCCTCTACCTACTACCCTGATGTTATGTTTACTGGTTCATGTGTTGACAGTTGGCTGGACTGGAGAGACTTCTGGTGCGACGATGCTGGGTGTTTGTGTAAACATTCAAGCTGTGTCAAATAATTGTTGTACAATCGTGGTGTAACAAGCTTCAGAATTGTGGAAAATACTGTGATGGCACACGTGTACGTACCGCAACAACCAATCAGAAGCCAGATAGGGTAATTAAGGCGGGGCTTCCTCTCTGGGTAGCGTGGCAATGTTACGCCTAATAAAATGTCCCTTGTGTCCGTCTTGCAGCCTAGAATGTTCAAAAGTAATTAGTTTTCCTTATAATGTTTTTATTGTGTCCTGATGTATCTATTGTAACTAACTTGCATATTGTGTGACATAATGTGCAACTATGTACTTAATAATTATGTAAAGTACTGATCAAAACAACAATTAACTGACGAACTCTAGCATTACGTGTACTGCGTACAGGTTATGCAGTCTAACAGAATAATACATTACTTGATTTGATTTCCTGTTTCTGAAAATACTTTTCGTAGGTAACGCTCTTAAAAAAACTTGCAAACACTTCACCCACGGCGTATGAAAATTTCTTGGCCAAAATGGTTTCCGTAAGAACGTGTTGTAATGCCAACAAATCTGTATGATATCTTGTCATAAGCGAAGGCAAGTGTAGTCGTGTTCGGCCGAGCTACTCTCGCCTCGCAAAGCTCGTAACCACACGTCGACCTGCCCAAGGTTGCGACAGAGTATTCGCTAACTTAAACAGGTGAAAGTTGTTGTGATAGTTCTCTGACTAGGGTCGAGCACTGAAGTCTGCCCGCATCTGCTCTTGGCGTGTCTCAGGCACAGCAATAAGGAGTCATCTAGGGGCGACATTGCTGCTTACATCAAATATCTCACCGCTTTTTTGCGCCGTAATAAAATGAGTGACTGAGATTTATAGCGGTGTAAGTCACAAATATTCAGTAGTGTTGTTTTTACTCATATTATTCACATTTTTCAGACGTATTTCCTGCAACTAATATTTCACTCTTAATTGAAATTTAGATGCAGTTAGAGTATTGCAAGTATGTGCTACACTTTGCGTGTGATTACAAAGAAATTTTTAACAAAAAAAAATAATTTTAACTGACTTACATTACTACAAACCTAAGCCCCTCAAATGTAAAGCCGTGGGACTTAAAACCTTAACCTTTATCAGTTGTTTTTAAAGCTATGTTATTCAGGGCGTGTACTGTAAAATAGCGTTATAGCCTTTGCAAATATCCTTGGAAATAATAAATATCGTATAAGGAGGATAACAGAGGTAACGCACCCTGAATACAGACTTACTACAGGGTGTCGTAGGCCTATGCTTGCTATGGAGCATCACTAAGATATGGCCATGCAACGGACAGGCGGGAGATCTCTGAGAAAATCCGTCGACCAGCGACATCGTCCGACATGATTCCCACACGTGGCAATCCGGGGGCTGAACCTCGCAGGGAATCGAACACGGATCGCCTTGGCGGGAGGCGAGTGAGGCCCTGGAAACTATATTTGCAGAAGTATTTCTGTAATACGGCGGTTAACACATCGGATGTCCACAACAGGTTTTTTTCTGGGTAAACATTTTCCATACAACCACTATTGGTGGAAAGAATTTAGCACCACCTTGTTTCATTTATTGCCTGTGTTTATACCCGCCATACGGTAACTTGATACTTTCTGGAAGACCTACTTCTAGCTTAGATCTGTTGTCACACCAACTGTGTATCCTTCCACCAGACGTCAACAACAACATTGCCAGGTTGGCTGCACTGCGAGCCAACGTACTTTGTTCATCCGCCGCCACTAGCTACGTCACCTCTAACATATTGTAATATATGCTACATGTAAATATATATTTTATTTAATTTATTGAACACATTATGTACATATTCCATTGAACGATTTTCAATATTTTAGCCGCTGTTCATCATATACAGAAGAAGTATTTCTACGACATCAATGCCAATCCAACCATCCTCAAACTCTCGTATATCAGACGTATTTAACTCACTTTTAAAATAATTATTACGAACAATGTTCATACTTGCGGATGCGTAACAATAAAAAAATAATACATTTATTTAATTATCTCACCGTACTGTGTTTCATTTGCTTACATAGTTGTATGGTAATAACGGAAGTATTCCTAGTAATTTTTTCCAACAGTTCGTTTCTAAAAGTATCAACTTACCGTACGGGGGATGCAGCCATATGTATCTCTGCTTGGTGTATGTATTTGTGCATAGACGTCTCTGGTTTGTCTGCGCATACCAGAACAAGGCCACTGCAAGTCCAAGCGTTATTAATTTGCGGGTGCAACCACAAGATGCTGAGAGTTCACAACAACCAATCACTGCACTCTAAATCTGAATTAGTGAATATCCACTGATTCACGCTGATGTATGCAGCAGTTTCAACAATTTACATAAGTGAAAATAGTCACATTTTAATTAGTGAATATTCACTGATTTCCTTTGAGAGTGCCAACATTTCACAAGGAAATCAGTAAATATTCGCTGTTTTTTTTTTTCCAGTTATTTTCAAAGAACAGTTTTCACTTATTGAATCAGTAAAAAATTACTGGAAAATCTGTGGGCATTCACTAATTAACTTGTGGAATGTTGGCACTCTTCATCGGGATCAGTGAATAGTTACAGATTACACAGTGATTTCATAATTATTCAAATTGTTGAAACTGCTCCGTACGTCGTCATGAATCAGTGAATATTCACTAATTCAGATTTAGAGTGTGAACATTCAGAGAGTTCTACGTGTGCACGTAAGGTATTGAAACATGCCGGGGCAAATACGTTAAGTGAAAATGTATTTTGTCTAAACGCAGGGCATAGCTTCGGGTGGTTTCATAAGAATGTGTTTCTACATTATTATTGCTAATGCTGAACCTGTAGGCACCGACAGGGAAATAATATTTTCTTACGAAGACTTTTCGTTAAAAACGAACAAAAGCAGCTGAGTCGTATAAGTTCTACAAACATACAGCAGTCAGTATTTACGCCAGATAGTGCGGAAAAAAAGTACTTTAAAACTTGAAAATAAACTTACCGCGTAAAATGAATAAATCTAAACTTTCGTACTCTGATACCCCTTAAACTTTGCTTGGTAAATATACATCACGGTATCTTACACTATGCACGAAGTCTTATTGCGTTTGTGCGTTTGTGCATTGTGTACTTGTACTAACAAATACCATAGATAGCAACAGAACGCATTATTACGTATTATTTTGGCGACGATCCTAATGCCAGTAATGACTAACAAAAATATTTCAACACGGTAATTTGATAATCAAAAATGTGTGTTAATTATAAAATCTTATAGTTAAAAAATGTATTGCTTATTACTTTTTTAAATATATATCTAATATTTGCAAATTTAATAATTATTAAAGGAAAAAAATGTTAAAAATACAACTACAATAAACTACAAACATGATACATGTACGTTTCTAACCTTTATGTTAGCACTCTCAGCTGCCGATGTAGCACTTTCATGAATGTCTTCACTGCGACCACAGTGTTTGTGCAGTGCTGATCTCAACTGTTTTATTTCCTTCTCCTCTAATCAGTCGTAACAAGGTGTCAGTCTTGCAGCAGAAGTTAGCTGTGCTTGAATTTTATATATGTGTTGTAATTAAATTTCAAGAACATATATAAATAAGCTGATGTTTTATTATGGCTATTTAAGCACATGTATGTGGGTGTCAGTTCAAGTATTTGTGATATTGTATGTGTAGTAATGTTTGTTTTATTTCTACTAGTGAGATGGCGATATTTAAGCTTTGCTATAATGTATTATTGTTGATTATAAATAGCTTTAGTTTGTGAATAAATGATTGAGCTGTAATATGTAATGACCATTTTTCTTTCTGTTTTCATTTCTCTTTCTTTTGTTTTTATGATTAAATTAAAAGAAGTTTACTTTTTAAAACTTTTACACATAATTTAGTTTGATTTCAGTTAGTTACTAATTTGCGAAAATAAAATTCACTGTATGTTATAAGCAGTAGTCTTAAATATCGTATTCAAAATGTGTGCAATTTCTTTTAAGTTATGCTTTTTTGCTATTGTAATCTAAATAAATATTGTATTTGCCACAGCAAAATCAGAGCTGAGGAAAATGAAATGTTTAATGAATTAGTATTATCTCAGGAAGAGCGCAATCTGATATGAAAACTTGTAAGTACGGCGATGTATATTGAAATGCGCGTAGTTTCGCAAGTGGTCGCCTCTATGGCGTAGCTTCCACTCCCAAGGACGGAATGTGTTCAGGGAGAGCCCCGGACACAGGTATGTAATAGCGGCTGTCTAACCTGTACTCGTCATCGTGAGGAAATCGCAAGGCTGTGTGGCCTACGGCACCTTTCTAATTCGCTCTGGTTTCCTCACCTTCCATCTTCATGGATGCGACATGGAGCGTCCTTCATATATCGTGGATCATTGCCTTCGTCTGGCCCACATTGGCGCCGCCATTGTCGTCGTGAAAGTATCATCACATCTAGGACTGTGTGACCTTGGTAACTAGACAGTTCTGTGCACGCGACAAGTCTAGTAGACCTCTGATAGAACACTCTCCTATGCTCACAGCAACACGTGTGTATATACATTATATCTACACGTCAATTGTGTACCTCCGCTTTTTGTTCGTATCAAACATCTGTGTAAAATTAAACACTGAATATATATTGACTGTTAGTAACCAGCAGTTATACTCCCTTTCGTATAAGTTTGGATAGATCTGACAGCAGCTTATGGGCAATAATTTTTAATATTTTGTGATATGTTGCACAATGCAAAACACGTTTAGCCCAAAAATGAAACTGAGATGGCCGTTTCAGTATTTGTAGTGCAAAGTTTGTCTTGTGTAGTGTCACAAATCACAAAATAATACAAATTATTGCCCATAAGTTGCTGTCAAATTTATCCAAACTTATATGAAATGGAGTATAACGTCTGAGGCAACAATTCACATTTGTTCTTAACCTACGATGTATTATAGCTGTTCACGGTATTCCAGTTTCTAGTGAAACCGGTCGTACTTATAATGATAATCATGGCTGTGCTTAACAATTTTGGTATTACGGAGTTTGAATGGAAATTAATGTTAAAACTAATTAAATTTTAATGAAGCAATTTTGCAGAATGACGTTATGAAACTAAAAATTTTTAAGAAACATTACTATATAAAGGATTTAAAAATTTATCTCTGAAATACTTTTTTGTGAAAAACATATTTTAAGTATACATTTAGAATATTAAAGAGTAACAATCCAACGCGTACAAACCTCGTCATACAGAAATATTCTTTCTCGGATTCCGTGTCTGCTAACTTTTGTTTGAAGAGTTGGCTTTAGAACTGATTAATTGAGAAGTAGATAATTCAAACATTGCTGTATCCTTATCAGGGTGTTGCTCTCTAAGTAGGACAATTCAAAGTGAGTGTACAATAAGAAAGGAAAGCAAGGACCATTTCGCAAATAATTGATGAGTGGGCGTCTAATGATTTTTAACCATAGATATGTATGTATAGGCTTACAGAAACAACACGAGGAAGTCACATAAATTACGAGTAAATTTCTGTAAAAATGTTCGTAAATATACGTTACGTATTCAGCTAGTTACGTAAGCCGTGCTACCAAGCAGTAGAAAACAGTGGTCGATACTTATCTCGAACACGTACATTTTGCACGTGTTTTCTTCTTGGCCTGAGATGGTATCAGATCAGATAAGTCACTGCTTATTATTCACAACCTCGTGCGAAGCTGTAAACAAATTAAGGCAATCGTGAGCTGTGATACTTCACTACAGCTGTTCCAGAAACTTGTTATGAATTGTACTTTTTAAGAATAGATCGTTTTGTAAGGAACTGTTTAAAATTCAAGACAAAGTAAATATAGTAATATTGAAACTAATAAACCTCATGGCTGCTAATGAAATAAAATTAAAATGCATATTTAATTATGCTAAGGACATGCGCATGGTTACACGATTTCTTGATTTTCGCCTCTTATGACACGTAAACATTTACCCAGCATTCACTCACGTATTTTTTGGTTTCTCTTTAAACTAGTCGCCTAATATATCTTTGCAAAAAATGTCATGTTTTTTTTTTTTTTCACGGAGGTCGCGTACCTGGTGCATCTTACCGCCTCTAAGTTTAGACAGCAATAAGGGCGCTTGTAGTGCGAGTATCCAGTACCACTTCGCCGCTACGCACTAGACACTGAACTAGCTTATAGACTTCTCGTCGTGCAGTGGTTTCTATGAGAGTCTAACCGGGGACTCCGTATTTTATTAGACATGACATTATGGCAAAACCCAACGTACAACGCTATCCTAGTGACGTAGACTTAACGGTCAGTAAAAGGCATCGTTTGCAATGTTAGAGGGTTTATGTGTTCTCTGAAAGACAGGAAACGAACAATGGCTAGAAACCCTAGATATTCTTGAAAATATTTTAACATAGCTTTGTTGCCATGTCTCATGTGCCCATCTGCAGTTCTACTTTATGGTTATTGGCAGCACGTATTTCTGTAGAAAGGGCGTAGCCAGGATTTCTTTTTGGGGGGAGGGGGTGTCCGGTGGTCCTCCCCCAGGAAATTTTGATTTTAGGGTGCAAATTGGTGCTATTTAAGCAGGTTTGTAATCAAAATGTTGGATTTAAATTACATCAAATTTTGCCCGACATTATAATATTTTTAACGTTGCATAATATATATATATATATATTTAATTTTTGGGGGTGTTTAGACACCCAAAACATCCCCCTGGCTACGCCCCTGGTAGAGGTGTCACTTACTCGACTAAGCCAATCAAAACAAGGTCACTGCAATACCACGTGTCTGTGACTAGATGGCAGAACCTCAAGACGCTGCGGGTTAAAACATAGGCCTACAATCGTTTACCACGACGCAAATATACAGGCGTGTACGTACGGCACTGAAGCAATATAGTACAAAAATGTTTTCGCAAAAATAATGGGTCTCTAATAATCGTGTACAATACAGTAAAGAAGATTCCTGGCATTCGATTTGATTGACTTCGGAAAACCACGTTAAACAGAGATAAGGGAGGCTGGACCGAGAATCGAAGCCGTGAACTCCCGAAAGTGAGTTCAGTTACATGCACTCAAGACCTCGTCAAACATTCGCCAAAACTCTCCTTTCTACTTTGCTCAGCACTATTTGGAACATATTTGCTTAGAAGCGGAAATTTAAAAATAATTTTTAAAATATGAATATACAATATTAAGGTCTGGTGCGGAAAACATGCCATGTCAGAAATAATATATTTTATTGTTGAATAAAATTTGGATCATAAAAACAATTTCTTCGAAATGTTTTCCTAGACTACTGTATTATTGAAGAAAAAATATTTAAATCAACTGTTGATGACATCTAAGATGTTAACGAATATTGCTTTCCTAAAATTATGCCAATATTGACTTCACAGGTACTTCCCCTTTATTCTTCATTTATGTATGTATATGTTAGGCTAATTGTGCACGATAACTGATGATGAGAGAGGAAGCATCAAGCTGCTATCTCGGGCAATCTTCTCTAGAGACCCAGCAATGTCGGGAGCAAGTAAGCATCTGGGAGGGGCCGGGCAGTCTGTGCTGGACCAGGGATGCTGTGCCGTGGGAAAGTTGGCAGGCCCCCCCCCCCAGACGTCGCCACTCCGCATGCAAATGTGGCACGACTGGTTCCCGCTAGTCGCTCTGCACTAACTCTTCAACTGTTGCACCAGATAATGCAGTCGTTACGAGGAAAACACGACCATCGTTATGAGTAGCTTTACTTACAAGAAGACGTCGTGTTGAGTGATCCAGAGCAATCTCGTTCACTTTCCAAATAACTGAGGCCAGCTTGTGATTATTAAGCTCATTCGGTTCCAACCTGACGTGTAGTGTACTTGTGTTATAGTGGAAAACTAAACAACTGGCTGTTTGCATGTAACGTGATAAATACAAACAGTCTTCTCATAACAAACTGATGTAAATGAGAAAGCTTGCGTTGAGATGCTCATTTGTCAAAAAAACAACAGTAAATTTTATTTATAAATGGTTATTGATAACATTTACTTTCAAGCATAACTTGTAAAAGTTTTCTAGTTATAATGTTATACCTGTCGAGGTATTTTTCCTTAAAGTTAGCGGCACCTTTTTTTCGAGGAAAGATTTTAGGTCAATCTACATTTCAATGTCATACATGTTAAACTGTAACCGTTCTTCGATTATTGGTGGCATGTTTCGTGATAAACTGCGCTTTTGACTTAGTAAATTACAGTGTGTTACAACGACATCGAACATTTGTGATGCACAGGTAGATGCCCAGTTACTGAACTGGATACTAAGCCAAGTGCCCTTAATTATTGTAATTGATGCTTAAGAGAATATTCCTGTAGTATTTGAATTATTCACTTTTAAAAACTTGAAAAATTCTATATTAAGAAGTTTGAAACATATTTGTATACTACGAAGATATAAATGAATACAATTAGTCTGAGAGTCACATACACAGTTCTACACCGCTAGGTAAATTAGGTACACCGTTAAGCGAATTAGGGTTATTCACAATCCATATAAAGTATAAGAAATGGTAGATACCACGTAACACATTTCACTGCCCTTTATCTTGAATAACGAGAAGTCGATTTATAAAACCGTAGCAGATGTTTACGTACAAACTGCGACCTTTACAAAACTTGTTTGAATGTTGTCGGCCGAGTAAAAACTACTTTAAAAGGAATAAATAACTTCCTTGAAATGTGTTCGATTTTTATACTGCGTCACATAAGCAAGGATATTTCGTATAATTATTTCGACTATCTGGCCTTAATTTCGTTAATGGCAAACAAGTTCTCCTCTACTTTAATTGTACCTTCTACGCGTATGAAATAACTTGCATGATCTTATTTCATAGATTTATTTAAAATCAGTTAGTGCTGGAATTAGAAGTACGTGACGGAACGTAAATATCATTTATGTAAATAACCATAATGTGCAGATAAAGAAGATATAGGGTCACATTAAACAACAGTCAAATTCAATTACCAGTGTTACAATGTGTAGTTTTAGTATAATCATTTTCAGGTACAATTATAAGCGATGATTAACAGCAATGTACGTTTTCTCAATCTAGAATGAAGATAAACAGATGAGTTATTGGAGGTTAACGGATGGATGTGATTGTTGAGCTAATTAGAATAATCAACTAGCGTTATCCAGGACTTGTACTAAAGGATCATCTCAGTGTACTTGTAGGGATGTTTACGAATATACTTGGCAAACCGGAAATCAGGATGACAACAGCTGGAAATCAAACACGGGCTCCCCGAGCGTAAGACGAGTGTTTTACCCCAGCTTGTAGATGACTGGTTGTGGAGCAACAGACGAAACACCATCACACGAGAACAATATACTCTCTGCGTCGTCAGAAGTAGGTACTAGAAACTGTGACCATGACATGTTGCCATGTTGCCTTGTGAGGTTCAAATGCTGCAAGAGTTCAAGACTCGGTGTTGAACAATAGTGTTGATGTCTCTGCCATAAGATCTTTGTTCTCTATCTCTCTGAACTGAGGAGTGCGTGAGGCAACTGTCGGCTGTGGTGAAACATTCCTTCTAACTGGAGCATAGTACAGACAGCTAGATGCCTTCAACTACACATGAGGAGGTCCAAGAGGAGGAAATACTAACAGCAATCGCGATGATCCAGTTTATATGCAGTTGCGTCCCAGAGACATGGACGGCAACAGCATCGTAAATGAACGATATTCAGATGCCTCACCTCCAAACAACAAAAACGTTTGGGGACACTACGACCGTGGCTGTACCACGCCGTGTGTTTGGTTGGAATTTAAGTACAAAATTAACGAAAGTAGATTCTAACATTCTCACTTCCAATTTTCTGGTAGCCTATGTATTGAAATAATTTGTTTTTTTAATCACATAACGTAAAATGTCGAGGAAACTGTCGTGTTTCCCTTGCTGTCAGGACACATGTTTCTTTTCAAAGGATACGAAATCCAAAACTGGTGACTATACTTTCGACGCAATATGCATTTAAATATTAAAATAATATATATATAATTAAAATTTTAGTAATAAAAATAAAGAAGTAATATTATGTATGTTACATATCCATTAAATTAAGTCGAAGTTATCGAAGAAGCAGAACTGCTTTAGCAACTGAAATAGCTTATATAAATGTCGAAGTGAATAGATCTGGTAGCTTGAAGTTCCACCCTCTAAAATGAGGTCACGCCAGTTTTAAAGTTAGAACTGCTATCCCGTCACTTTCGTGTCTACATCCTCCTTAGTAATTGTGAGAGGAGATCCAAGGACACCTGAGGAATGCAAGGCGGTGAGTGGATTACTGCCGGTCTTAAGTAGCGACATCAAAGAATCATCTCGTACTATTCATCCACACTTTGTTTAGTTATCTGTTTACATTTGTTCTAGTCTGCAAGTACATAAAGAACTCAGCTGTAATGAAAGACGTTCTTTGACTGTAGGAACATTATTGAAGCACTTTTAAGGCCATCATACCCAATTTATACTGCTTTTGAGAGTATAATTATTTAATGTAAAATATACAGCAATTGTCTCAATACCTCTGCTAAAATGTAGTTTACTATGTTGACTAATTGTTTCAAGATAAAAATTAGTATAATTTAGGCTGATTATTTATATTAAGATATTTTTGTATACAACTAGCCAGCTGAGAGCAAACAATTTTAGTCTATAAAATATGACTAAAGACGGTTTGGAAAAAAAGTGAGCACTCAAAAAAGCCCTGCTAAATTTCCATTTTCAGCTAATTCGTATTATTTCGCGTGTAACGGCTAACTATGGGAAGTATCTAACCTATCTGGACCCGACACTTTTGTAATCGGTAGGCTTGATAAAAAGGTATTGACTTTATAGATCATAAATATATCGTATTCAGTTGATTATATTTCAATATTATTGCAATTAAATGAGAAAATACACGGAACTACATTCGGCAATTCGCTGCCAACTGTACACTGAGTAAAGTAAGTATTGTTAATGTAAAATTATATGAAGAAACTAGCCGTCCCCCGCGGCATTGCTCGCGAGTATTATTCGTAACTGATAATATTTACTTTAATTGAAAAACCTCTTTGTACACAAGCTTGGTACTTCAGTCATCAAGTGTTAGAATGTCCAAGCAGCTAGTTGAACTAATTCTGCAGCAATATAAGTAGCTATAGCTGTCCACGCGAAAAGCAGTCTTAAGTTTGTCCCTGCCACTAACAGCGACTACTCCTGGGCGGCCTTATTTATAGCCCTCCAAATTTGACGTTGTGGGCTAGTTACAGACACCTAAAACATCTGATTTACCCTGTGCACAACCATTGGCGACGGTGCCCTCAATTATATATTTTCAAAATATTCCCTTGAACTTTATTGCCATTACAAAGTTTCAGTTGGTAAAAGGTTTCGCGGAAACGTATTTGGTGCCCCAAACTTGAGATTATAGTGAGATGATATATCGTCGGTTTACTGTCAAAAGTGACCAAGTCAAAATGAGATAAAATGATAAAAATGCTAGGAATATGTATATGTTGTTCACGAACATTTGCCCAAGTTTAAAGTATATTCGTCGTTTCGTACTGTTGTGTCACAGTATAGTAACTTACCAAATTTATGTTAATATCTACAATTTAATACTGTTTTTAAACGAAATAGCATTTATGACTTAATCACTTTTGGCAGTATACCGACGATATGTCAGCTGATATTGTAGAGGAACCTAAGTGGAAAGCGAACTGCAATTTTACCCCTTTTAAAGACTACATGTACATTGCACTAATTCGATCTGCCTTGTAGTTTTTGTGTGTCAGAATTGAACGTTCGTACGCAGATTTTAACGGAATTCGAGCCCAGAATCTTCCGGAATTTATACCTGAGTAACAAACAACTGAGTCGTGTAATGTCGAAATAATTCATGATAACAAAATTTAATTTAAAAAAATATAATATTTGTGTCCTGTGCTCATATAGAGGTTGTACAACACCACGTCTCGATAAGTTACTGTAGAGCATGGCCGTAGAAGAACAGGTCTGGACACTCGCCTGGAAACTTGACCCCCTTGTTGTTTGGCTGCAGTTCACCAAGTTACCGAGAATATTGCGCTTCAGTTAAGGCGGTTGGACTAAAACTCCGCTTACTTCCCTCCCAATAAGATAAACAATTTATCAAAACGTATTTTTTTCTTCAATTTATTATATACTTCCTTCGCTCACAATTTTAAATTATGGCTCCAGAAACCTTTATTTACTTTATAATGTTAACAATAGAAAAAAATGGGCGGAGTTTGAGTCCGACTGCCCGGATTACAGCTCCAAAAAATACGACATACTCGGTAACTTGACGAACTACAACCAAACAACAAGGGGGTCAAACAAAATACATTGTTAGATAGGCGAGTGTCCAGGCCTGTTTTTCTACGACCGTCCTGTATACGTTATTTCTCGCTGCTAGTTCCTCCTTTTCGGATAGTCTGCCTTGAATGTTGACCAACTTAGTTTTATTCTTAATAATCACGTTATCTTATAAAGAAATTAATTGTATGTCTCGACGGGTTCGATAGCTATCGAGGGTTTATCTAAAACACATACAAGGTCTTTTCATCACCTAAGAGAGTAAATTTCGAAAAACCCTTTAATCACGTTTTAGAATACTTTATTGGTGTCTAGTGGACGTGAAAAACACAATTTTAGCCCGCTGGGTACAAGATATATCGACGACTAATTGAAAACACTTTCCAACACTTTTCCCCCCTGTTCACCTCCCTAGGTGGCGAATTTCGAAAATTCCTGAAATTACTTATTAGTTATTCGAGTAAGCATCAATCTTAAGCAAAAATCCCGTCGCTATATAAAAATCAATGGGATATATATATATCGATTGTGAGCCGAAAACACATATTATTCCTTTTTTAACCGGTTTAAGGTCGAATTCAGAAAATATATTTTGATGGTACTTGGGATATTTACAAAAGCATACATTTAAAATAAAGGGCACTACGATATCTCGATTGGTTCGCTATATATGGAGGGATAAGCGAAATCACATTTCACTTTTTTTTCACCCCCTTAATTATAGAATTTCGAAACGTATTTGAGTCCTGTAATAGACGTAACCAATTGAAGTAAAAATCACGACGATATACACGATTCATAAAAAAAAAAACACATTTTGCCCCTTTTTACTGCTTGGAGGTCGAATTTAAATAAAACCGTAATACTACTTTTTGGGCATTTACGTAAGCAACATTTTTAAGTGATAACCGACTATTTATCCCAAAGGATTCGATAGATATCGATAGTTAATCGGAAACACATTTAAGGTCTTTTCACCCCCTTAAATGTTGAATTTCGAAAAATCCTTAATTTGGCCTATTTGCATTTTATGACGTCCTATTAAAGTAAAAATCACGATGATAGGCCGTCGGGTTCGAGCTCTATAGACGATTCTTCGGAAACACATTCACCCCATTTCAACCCCTTAGAAGTCGAATTTCGAACAATTCCTTCTTAGTGCTCGCCTACGACCTGAGGGGAACTCACATAAAAAATTTCACGATTCTAAGTTCAGTGGTATGGGCTGCAGTTTGAAATGTCAGTCAGTCAGTGAGTGTTCATTTTTATATATAGAGAAGATTGCTAGTGATTTTTTCCCAGATGTTAAATGTGTAGTGCTCACTCTATCCGGAATGACCTATACATGATTCAATGAAGAACGACGTTTTGGCGAATCCGCAATTCATTGGCTCAATATCGTAAAAATATGATCAGTGATAGTATGTTTGAACTGTCAGCTTCCTGGTATCGCTGTAACCTTGCTGTTTATTATTATTATTATTTACTCCCATCTCTACGGTAGATTTATTGTTGATCAAACAGCCGGCGCAAAACGACCCACAGAGTATCTTGCGCACACGTTGCGTGACCTTGAACTAAAAAATGTACTGCATTGTATTTAATTTTCTCGTTTGAGATAAATTGTGAACAAGGTTCTGGGAACTCTTGTTTGTTATTTATTTCGAGGTTGCCAGTTCGCAGGAGATTTACGTGTATCTTGCGTCGTATCAAGGCCTTGAATAAGAACCCCAGATTTAAGTGAAAATATTTTTCCAACAACACGCTCTGTTGTCAGTGTGTCTATAGGCAGATGTTTCGCTCAACAGCTTTACTGAAAGGAAGGTATTGTTGTAGGAACCATACTTGTGTTACAATAGCGTCGTTCCTTCAACATGTTCTGTAGAAATAACAAATATGTTCTTTAAAATTAGATGGTCTTTACTCCTTCTACAGACGCAACGTAACTAGACTGTTGTCCCTATTGTAACACAAGTATGGTTTCTACAACAACCACTACTTTTTCAGTATTTTGCCTAGAAATGATGCGATTGATGTGTCGTTTAGTTGTCATTTTAGTTACTGGAGTGAGTATATAAAGGAACGCTCACGTTTGTCAGTCAGTTCTGCTACTGTCAGCAGCAAATGGAACGCTGCCTATTCAGCTTCCCGCCGCCGTGACATCTCAATGTACGCCCCTCGTATCTGTGAGGTAGTGTCCTGGCTGACCTTCGACCCTAGTCGTGCCCCGTCATTAGAAGATAGACGTGCAGTTAGGCACAGAGGATATGGGCTGGGTGTTGCTAGAGAGAGGGGATATTGTTGGCACATAGTTAGCTCGGTCGTAAAGCACTTTGTGACAATGCCACCTCCAAGGACCAAGATAAACAGTTTGTCCCCTCTCCACCCTCCCCCTCGACATTCCACGTGCCAGGGGACCTTATGAACAACTCTGTCATATCCGACATCTGAAGGTCGCCAGGCGATTGGCTTGTTCGTCGCATGCGTGCCCGCGGAGGTAAACAGCGAACCTTGTTAGGGCGTGGTGTTTGCGAAAATATCTTTGTCCTAGAGCTGATTTTCATTATTGTTTTCTCTATAAACTTTATTTTTATTCATTTTAATATTTGACCTTTAATACACAGACAAAATAAAAAATTAAATATTGAAAACTAATGCTTACTTTGTGCTAGTGCAACAAATGTTACATTAGAAGGGCAAACTGTGTAACACGTGTACTTGGAACCTCACAATTTTTTCCCAAAAGTATTCCACAAGGTGTTGTAGTTGAAAACATTGTACTTTGTGTTTACACCCGTAAACTACACATGCGCGAGTTGCAAAAACGGCCAACATATATGACATAAAGTCAAACATTCAATACTTACTTTGATGTTGCTGTTACACTAATGACTTTAGTGAGTTGAACCATTTAATTTTTCAAGATTTTAAGTTCAAATTCTTGCTACACGTGCCACGAAATCATACTGACTTTGAATGTTTCTTGCATTTTAGCAGAATAAAGTACTGTACTATTGTGGACATACGCCATTGCGATATATGTCGTCCCATAAATCTTAGAATGAGACTAAGAAAAACTAACAGACGAAAAAATAAATGAGAAAATAAGCCTAGTTTGGCTGTAAACAACACATCCATAAACCAAAACCACAGCACGTGAAGGATTCCATAAGGAATTAGTCAACAACAAATATAAGAAAATAAAATAAAAATGTAAAAATAAAAATTCAAATACAAAACAAAATAATCCGTACACCTCAGGACAACACAATTAATACAGCATATACAATACTGAGACGAAGACAATAATGGACACAAGACAGGATAACGACGACGTCACAGACAACAGACTGGACGACACAACGTCACACAAAAAAACAGTTTATTTTGTTTCGTATTCGGACTTTTATTTTTGGGTGTTAATTTTACCTTCCTTTATTTGTTGTTGTTGACTAATTTCTTACGGGATCTTTCACGTGCTGTTGTTTTAATTTGCTGACTACAGCCAAACTAGGCATGTCTTCTATCTTTTTTTTTTCGTCTGTTTTTTCTTAGTCCCGTTCTATGATTTCTGGGACGACATAATTTTTGCAATGGCGTATGTCCACAGTAGTACAGTACTTTATGAAATGAGATAGTCTTCGCTAGGTGCGTTATAGATGGGAACACTGTGAGCCAACTTTGTGCTTAGAGGCCATCATTGGAGGCGTCGGGCGTGCTTGGATCGCCCTAAGCAATTCCTTGTTTGCTTGCATCGCGCATATAATGTCCCTGCCAGGCGGAAGCCATTATTATGCGCGACAACTTTGCAGGTCTGCTGTCATGGCACTAGGCCACGCTGTTACGTACTTATACACCTCTCTAACGCTCTTACAATTTTATCTCTAACGACAAGGATCTTGGAGCCAGTCCACTAATCAACAGTCGCGGTGACCTGAGCTCGATGCCTGGCGAGTTGTCTTCCTGTTGTTGCATGTGAGAAACGTGGTCCACGCCCTTGACCAACCGCATAGGAGAAGCGTTTATGGAACGTTAATTACCTGTAGACCCATGTAAGGTTCATATCACTAATAAATTAAGTTTTACTCATTCGTGTAAAAATTGACTAAACGGGTGATTATCGTGGTCCTTATTATTTACGAATACCTTAATTCATAATATTTAATACATACGCGCAATTAACATTGTGCATAAATTTATCAACATCCCTAGAAGCACAAGTAAAAAAAAATTTAATTTTACAGAGCTTTCGTATGTTCATGGAGAAAATTAAACATCTTGCTTTCTTATGACACTTAAATAAATACAGTTACAAATTCGGTAGGCATTATATTCTTTAAAGTATTTAAATGAAACGTACATTCAAAATTAGTCTTAAAACCTCTAAGACCGATTCAGATGAAATATATATACACACATACATATAAAGTGTAAACTGACCATGTATCGTAATAAACCTAAATATGGCGAGAAATAATTTTGTGGTATTCACAAAAATTAGACCGATCTGCACACGTAGTTCACTAGATTACCAACAGAGAGCAGACATGTGTAGATTCAACAATAAGTAACCAATGTGTCTCATATAAGCTCACAATTAAAACGTTCAACAAATGTTAACCATATTTATGTAACTGAAGTTGTTGGTTTTAGTACCACGAAGTACGGTAGTTTTACTCTATTTTATATATTTCTGTGTGTATAAGTATGTACGTATGTTTGTGTGTATGAATGTTTACGGAGACTCGGTTGATTACGCAGTACATTTATTTTGGGGGAGATTTGTATTTGTTAAATTTGTTATCAACAAATATCTCACAAACTCTATCATATTTTTTCCAACAAGAACATCGTCTAAGAGATAAGAGGCACCTGATTTTCGTGAATATGAGTTTGCCCCAGTTTGTTTCAGTGCCTCCAGTTAACATCTGTAGCGTCATGATTACTGGTGGAGTGAATTTGTGCTATGATGTATCTCATTAGACTGTGCCAGTCACTATTAGGGTACTGGGCATCATAGGTTTGTGATTGATATGTTGAACCCAACACGCAGAGAGTTAAAACATTCAACCACTTGCCGAAAAACAAACCTGCACGTAAGAAACTGACACAAGTTGGTGCATAGTTCTCTACATGAAACATTATATTATTAAAAAATAAAAATTTGGAAACAAACTGCAAGATAATTTTTGTAACAGGACATAAACAAGGAGAAATTCTTCACATGTTTTAATGAAATGTGTATATTTAATATCTTAAAATATCAGTTGAGGTATACTGGTTACCTAATTGGCCTAGTCAAATGGGAACAATGGAAAACTAATTAAATAATGCAAAACATGTCAATAATACAAGGGAATCTCGAAAACAGAGAAATTTATGGACAAAAGTCGACCTCGAAAACCACGTTTCAGAATTGTTCTATTTTAGGGCTGGCAGTTTTCGATAAAATGTTTGTACCACTTTGTTCAGTACCTTACGCGCATACCTGAATGTTCTGCTTTATGATTATTGACAGCGTGTATCTGTATAGAGGTGGCACTTATTTGAATGTGCCAATAACATTAAATTTACTGCAACACTACGCGTCTCTAATTGGCGAGTAAGACCCAAACGCTGAGAGTTAAAAACATCCAATCATCGACCACGAAGCGAGTCCTAATTATGAGAGCAGAGTATTTTAGACATGTCCTGTAGTAAGAACTATGCATAAAGATGGATTTCGCGATAATGTTTTGTGCCAACATGCCTTGAAAACACTGTAGTTTCTTATGACATATATGATTGGTTGATATACGTCTGACACAACATAGCTGTCTGCAGACCTACAACAGGCAACAAATATTACAATGTCAGGATTCTTATTGGCTCAGACAAATAGGGTAATTGCTCCACGTAACAAGCGACTGTCAGTAATCGTCTGGTAAGATGGACGTACGTTGAAACCCGGCAAACAGTCAAATTTTCCCGCGACAAATCACCATCTCTAACTATGAACCAACTACAAGCATGCAACAGAGCATGAACTTAATGCTGTGCTGTTGCTCACTGGAGCAGCAGCAGCCAATTTACAAGCAACCGAGGGTTGAGAAGATATGACAGTCAATTTCAGCCAAAAAGTTATTCAACCTGAGAAATATTCATATCGTTATAAATCTCTCTCCCCTCCCTCTGTACTATGACGCATTACATGCCTACACAGCATTACTCGCTACAGTTTATGAAGCATCTTTTGTTTATATGCGTGTCCGTGACGTGGAACCTCTCAACAAGTAGAGTGTCGTGGGACGCGGGAAATACCGATCATGCAGCGAAATGAAATCACAATATCACCTCCGCGTTCTGCGTTGATGTGTCAGCCGTAAAGCTGACCTTCGTATCCGGATCACATGCAAATTCGCCCCTACGAGCTCACAGCTGATTCCCGAGCGCAGGATCGGAAGAGATTCTAGTCGGCGAGGAAGCTCCTGCAGGTTACCAGCTCTGGACACAGAACAACTGCGAGCACAGAAGTAGAACTGTCACACCTGTGGCACCTAGTAAATACCGTCTGTCTGTCTGCCATATGACCTCATGTCTTCTAGAAGAGCGATAAACTTGATACGTCGTACGTTCATTGTTTGCTGAATGTTTCCAACATTCACAATTTAAAATGAATGACTGAAATTTAATTTCGTCACAAAAATTAAATATTATTTGCAATGCATCATACGTAATGGATTCCGTTCATAAAAACGGTTTGGTTATAATAGTAACCCATTGCTGTAGTCGTTCAAGGTTACAATTTATAGGTCGACGATTTTGTGGTGAAAATATTTTGGCAAGATTTGGTTTCATTACTTTATGTTCTCATCAGAAGCACTTCGTGTTCAATTGTTGGAAGTTTTTAACTCTCACGTGTCTTGTTATTGTACTGGTAAATTCACAGCCGTGTGTTGTCACAAGAACCTTGTTCTGATTGGTGCAGTCAAATGAGAGAAGCGTCTCTGGGCAAAGGCCTACTGCCAATAACCATGAAGCCAAGCTGCCCATGTTCACGTAATGCAATGAAACAAGGCGGTGAAAATTGTTTTCGCGACATATTCGTGGCTGTAACAACCTATCACATCGTTACAAAATAATTAAACAACCACTGAAGGCAACTGCTACGCAAACAAACTTACTGAAACGAAGTACAGAAAATCAAAACATGAGCACAAAACACACATACAACTCTTAAACTGGTGAAATAAAAGTGCTACCGTTTTTATGTAACAAACCGTCAACGAGACGAGCAAGTTAAGAAGGAAGTAATTTTTTTCATCCGTCAGTTATAAACTGAAGTTTACCAAGACTCTGAGGACGGATAAATATTATGAACACGTCTGTTAAGATATTGGCCACGAGATTGACAGAATGACGACTGATGGATAGGGCTAGGAATATTTAGCGAGTTCAACTACCAACATGCTAGAAGCCATTATACTATGTACGCCGAAGCCCTATCATTTGTTCATTACCTGCTACTCATTCAGACAACAGACAATGAACTAATAGATGGGGTTTGAGTATGCAAGGATATTGGAGTCTAGCATGCGGGTCACTGAACTCGCAAATTTTTCCTAGCCCTACTGATGGAAGTAAAGAATGGTTATGTATAAGTTTTCATTTACCAATCAGACGGCGCAGATGAGTACTACAGTCTGTCACCAGACCACTGTTACAGACTAAATATTAACATAGATGTGACGTGGCGGCTCGTTTGATACGTGCTAACTTCGCAGCTTATTGGCTGCCCGAGGCTGTTGATAACAGCCCCGTGTGTGTGTTTCACTCCTTCATGTTACTGCAGGTTTCCTATTGGCCTGGTTGCAATCTAGTATGGCAGCCGCCTTACGCTGATTGGCGGTAGGCGTTCCCGCCATGTTGCTGGCCAGCGAAGCTACTTTGCTGGCGTCTGTGACTGAGTTCGCCGTCCTCACAGGTATGTTGCTTCAGAACTCTTAAATATTCAGTGAGGACTTCAGGTTCTCTAATGTGTACATGAACTTGAAGTCTAGCCTAGAGGTCTTACATATCGCGAAATAACACGGCTCATACCAACAAATAAAGAGCACACTTACGTCGAACTTAGTGCTGTGCAATTTCGTTTCTGTATATTGAACTATTGTATGCTGAGGACACATTAGACGCCACTGCAGCATCAATAACCTCCTGCCGTGTAACGTATCCGTCATCGCGAGGAGTAGTTGGCTGGGAAATCACCAATAAATGTTTGGACAGAAACAAGTGTAATCTACATAGATATAATGGTTTATCGCGGCACAACTAGATTGTTTGCTGGATTTATACGCACGTTCAGTTTACCAAAATATTACTGTCTTTAGCTTGTATTTGGAACTGTTACCCTATTTGACTAAGGCAACAAGTATCCCGCTATTGTAATATTTAATGTATGTTATTGGTCTGCAGACAGCCAAGTTGTGTCAGAAGTGTATCACCCAACATTTATGTTGCAAGAAACTACGGCATTTTCTAGGGTATGTTGACACAAAACACTTTCGTGATATACCATCGTTAGAGACACTGGAAAATAGTGAATAAAGTGTAGTATCTCAATTGTGACACGTGCGAACAGTTTTCTGGCCAATCACACACATTATGTGTTAAAACTGAACAGTTATAATTGGGCCTGTTGAGGAAGGACACAGTGCTTCATATAAACTGTAGCCAATATAGGTGTAAACCCTTCAATGTTATACATAGCATGTTGGAGCCTAGCAAACAATCAAATTTTCCAGCGATTTACCAGTGTCTCTAGTCATCATCAGAGATGATGGTATATCACGAACATGTTTTGTGCCAAACATACCCTTGAAAACACTGTAGTTTCTTGTGACATGTATGGTTGGGTGACGTACGTTTAACACTACGTAGCTGTCTGCAGACCAATAACAGGCATCAAATATTACAGTAACGGGATTATTATTGGCTCAGTCTAATGGGGCAACAGCTCCACGTACAAGCAAAAGCCAGTGATCGTTTCATAGGCTGAACGTGAGTTGAAATCTAGCAAACAATCAAGTTTTCCCGCGGTAAACCATAATATCTAACCATCATCTCTAAACATACCCATTAAAAATGTATAACACAAACTCTTGTTACCTATAAACTTCGTATTTTTATCTGATAATAGACTGAGCTTCAAGTTACTGTATACTCACCTGCTTTCTGCTGCTGACTGGCAGTTTGCATTGCGCGCGGGAAGGACTTTTTAAACTAATCATATAAGATCAACTGTCAGATACCTATTATCGAGTAATGCGAGCACATTCAGATACGAACACTTTGAACCAATACCATCACGGAGTGTGTATAGGCTAGTGTATTTTTAGCCTATCGCAAAATAATAAACACCAATTTTTGAATGTCTCTACCTATAAATATACACATGTTGCTGTAAGCGTTCAGAGAACATGGAACACGTAAACTTGATCTTTTATAATCGATGCATATATGCACAAGAATGTATAGTATTTAAAGAATGTGACCTTGAGACAGCGTAATACGTCAATTAAAGTGGAATGCATTAAGTAGACAAGTTTGGTAGTCAGTTGAGACTGCTTAAACCTTTCTGCAACCACGTCATGATTATAGAAAACCCAACAGCAGTAACACTGGACTTCAAACCGCTCCCCGGGTCTTTTCTTTAGTTTCCCAAACTAATCTTTAACCTCGGGAGTGTAAACAAGATGAATTCTTTTCTTTTAAACCTTTCTGGTATTCCATAATTGAAAGATAAAAAACTACATTAAATAGGATTTATTTCTCTCTTTTCTTTTTACTGAATAATTCAAAAATACTATACAAACAGCAACCTTTAAATTTGCTTATAGAAAAATATAAGAAACCATATGGTTACATTAAACACATTATTTAGAAAGTTCAGGTACAACAAGTAAACATGACTAGGAAACTGAAGTTACAAAATATAGAATAAAAACGCACGATAATTTGCTTTGTCTCCAATACAAATACAATTTTTTCTGAGACTAATAAACATTTAACTTGTCAGACTCAACTATTACTTTGCCTACATTTGGCAACTCCCAAAATACATAAACCTTAGCAATTCCATTACAGCCAGGTTCCATCAATAAACAGTTAATGTTTTCTCTCAGAAGCTCACCAAGCATTAACCTTAAGAGAACAAAACCTCCATAAATAAAATGGCAAACAGTTTACAACTCAAAATTTTAGAAATATACTTTGACGACAGCAGGACAACTAACCATTACAATCAAAATTAATTGACAAATTAACATTTCCCTTTTTAGAAGCTTACGAAATATTTAGCAAATTATGACAATCATAACTGTCATTGCAAAATGAATTAAAACGCCAGTAGTCAATTTTCTTACGACCTACGACCGTGATAGAACTTAACCTCCTTTAGCCCAACACATGGTATAAAATCAGGAAGGGTCAAGTACAAATTATTACAAAATCATGTTAATTTTAACTATTTATGAGACCTGCAGCACCTAACCTCCTAGCCATAATATGGCAATTAGAAAACTTATCTTAAACAAACAGCACCATGCCCCAAGCCTGACTATCGAACCCAGCAAAAATCCGGTCATTTATAGCTGATCTCTCACTCCACTACTTTCTCAAAACGGTGGTGGGATCTAGGGTCAAACGAAAGTCTGTTGAAAAGGTCACGTGGCACATCGGTGATTGGAGCTTGACCGACCAGAAGCTTCTACAACATTATATAGGAACAATACCGAAATCCCTTCCTCTGCTGATCGCCATTTCCCCTCACTGCTGACGTCACAGTTCAAACCAACAGCACACTGTCTCTATTTGCCTCGAGCTGGGAACACTGAAGTACGTCTCTGAATAGTGCAAGTACTTCGTTATTAAATTTAATGTAAATATTCAACGTCTGTTCACAACTGTGACATGGGAATCCATGCAATCGCACAAAAATACCAGGTACGCGTCCAATAAACTATATTTATATGCTGGCGAAAATATGTCCATGTTGATTTCCACACGGGAAAATAATACGTCGTAAACAGGATCGTTAGCTTCATTCCGATGTAAAGTAGACACCGTCTCACAGTAGAGAACAAACCAAGTCATAGCGGACAATTTTTCGCCAACATTTTGAGCAAAAAAAATTGCCGGTGTGATGTAGTATTTGATTAATTATTCGTGACGTCGGAATTCCATTGATTTAACTGTCTCGCAAAAATTTAAGTCAAATGCTTCACCTTAACCTAATTTCAGCTCGAATAGTTAACAAAAATACCGTCTAGGATTAAATACATAACTTTTCCAAGCTTCATTTTTCTGGTGGGTATGACAGTAATTGCCACAGCTGTTACACGGGAAGTGTGGAGACGAGCACTGTCAACATTTAAATTACACCGGTGTATTTATTAAGGAATACGGAACAGTGGTACTAATTGATCCTTTGTATTACATTGTTGGTGTGAAATAAAGTTCATCCTGACCATTATATGTATATTCAGATTATGACTATATGTTTGTGAAAGCCTCCTATAAATTATTCAAACAAATACCAAGCAGTGCTCTAAGAATTCCTTAGGATTTGATCACCCAACTTAATTATCTTCATACAATCACATTATTTTAAAAAACTGAGCAGTAAGGATATAAATTCTACACTGTGACCAATTACGAAATCTAAATAATAATTTATATTTCTACAACCTTCTACTTTACTACGTTCAGTATTACGCGAAAGTGTAAATTTTAATTTACAAGTATACTCAAGACCTGTAAAATTCCAGTAATCTTTAGAACATAAGAAATCATTCAAACACCGGCAGGTTTGTGTTACCTCGACAATTTGTTCGCGACTTAGTTGACACGTGTTAGAGAAAATCGAAGCCAATGATTATGCAGGAATAAACTGCATGACTAATAACGGTGCATCACTCTTGCTCGAGTAAACCAATGTATTTGAAATCTATCTTAAAGTCGACGCAACTGTAAGGTGTTTCTGCTCTCTGACTATTCGACACTGAAAAAATGGTAAACTATCCATTATTTTAGAAAGTTGGCATTGATGCAGGATGTAGAGTGGTATAAGGAAGTTTATCTGGTGTGGAAGGTTGTGCACACTCAAAGTCGTGAGGTTTGCGGTTGTTCGGAACATTTTACTGCGAGTTCGAGTGGCAATTACTGTAACGACTGTTAGCGAGAACAATTACGGCGTAAATTTCAGTGTAAATGGCATTTTCACAGACTTGACAGAGCGATGAACATGAGTATCGAAGCAGACAGTCACGGTGCCTGGTGAAACCGCAGAAGAGCTGTAGCAAACATACTGACGTACATTTTATTTTGAATTGACGTTGTTTCTGGTAGTTTGAGAACTGCCATTGATATACTGGGATAAATTTTCAGCCATTAAGGGTGCTGTCTACGTCAATTTCCGCCATGTTTATATTTGTACGAGATATTATTTTCTCGTTTCACTATATATTTTTTTTCAGTTTTGTATGTCAGTTGGTTGTAGTGGCGTACATAAAAACGTAAAGAGCAAATTTTGAAGTTTATGATTAATTTCGCAAAAAACTGTTAGAAATAAAAAATTTCATGAGAGCAAATTTAGTCACAATATATGTCTAAAATAAGAAATAACATCTGGTACAAATATTAAATTAAAATTAAACCTTTAATTTTGGTGTAGGACTTCGTCCTTAATATCTAGCTGATTATAAAGTGAAGCGCGCAGGAAAAAGGTTGAATTATTCATTTGCATCTCAACTTATATTACTTCAAAGGAGAACAATTATGGAATAAAGAAAAATCGACTCAATCGAAAGATCATTGCAGTCCGAGTCAATTTCTAAGCAAAATATTTTGGACACATAACACTGTAGTACAATCGAATAGCAGTTTTTTCTGACTTATGAAAGAGCAGTTGCCAGCTACCGAAACTCAACGGAAAATTCGTCTAAGGAATCTTATTGTATTTCTCTGAGTCCATCGTTATGTCGTTCAGTCTCGGGTGTTAATATTGTGTCCTTCTCAGTGACAGTCTGACCTGTCTTAGATGTGTTGTCGTGGATTTATTATTTTCTATTTAGTTGTTCCTTATGAAACGTTGTTTTTTATTGCAATGTGGCTCATTCATTGTTTCTTGTTACATTTATTACGTACATAATATATTGTTATAAACTTCAGCAATCCTTAGGTTCACTACTGCAATTCGAGAATATTTTCTGTCAACAAAGGCAAACAAATATATATTTCCTTACATTTACTCAATTGTAAAATAGTGATTCTTTTCCATGGGCGATGTTAACTGTGGCGACCAGAGTAGTTTTGGAAATAATTTAATCTAATGTCAGTACCAAAAAATATTTTAAAATATGTATGATGTTGAAAGTAAGCAAAATTAATGGAAAATTATTCCTACTTATGTGCGGATGTATAATTTAAGCGCCGTATGTTCAGCGACAAATCTACATCATTTAACCAGCACAAAGTTGAAAAAGTACCATCGACTTGCATCTAGACAGATTAGTTACAGTACGCTAATTATAGTACATGCAGTAAAATAACACGGTTTATTTATTAATTTACTCACTCACCCTTACAAGTTTTGCGAGTTTAAGAAAGTGAACACCATATTTACAAAAAAAAGGTGATGATAAGTTCTACTAATATATGATAGAAACAACCCCGAGTCCGCCAACATAAAGATGGGTCTATAACGTACAGTCGTAAAGGAAGTCGCAGATGGCAAGACAAGTCGTAACGCCATTCGTAGTGACGTTAAAGGCTAGTCGCAGAACTTGAACTAATCCTAATCCTTCTAGTATTACTCCCGCGACTATCAAATCAACGGTGATAATACTGTAAAAAATGAGTGACAGTCGATCTTCTGTGTGATTTCTTGTTGTTACACTACAAATATTTATAGTAAGCTTAAAAGCAATATATTGGAAAATGGATGCAAAGTAATGTTTCTGTTCATTTACTGAACGCTGCTGTTGATATGCCAAGGACTAGTTTTACAAAACAGTCCTTGTAAATTTTGCAATTTCTTGTACAGTGGCTAGCGAATTTCGCCAGCCGTTTTCCAATTTTTTTGTAAAAGTACAAAAATACGGCAAAATGTGGCAAGCTGAAGATTATTTTTTAAAGTGTGGCTGTTAATATGCAATCGCTTCATTTAATAACTTTATTATACGTGTTATTTAATGGCTGTGATTGATTCTTAATGAAGCGGCAAATGAAGTCGTGAGTTTTTTTACTGCGGGAAATGTGGTTGCTAGATAGGTTCCAATGTAATCCTTACATGTCCGACGTTTACTATTAATGTGTATTTATTTGTCTGCGCCAGTTAATATTCCTGTACGCCACTGTTGGACGTTTGCTATTTGTCTGGAGACAGTCGCACAGTTTCAGAAATCGACTTCCAACCGAACGAACAGCAATGTTACTAAGACGATTCTTGTGTTTCTCGTGCAGTTCGACCTACGACTTCATTGTTATAACCGTCCCAATGAGGAGGCGTGCAGAAGTCGTGGGAACAATGCGGTGTTGACTGTGTTTTGTTTACGCGCGCTAAAGGTGCCGGACGCAGCACCGATGCAGGTGAACAACTACAAGAGAAGGGGGGGGGGATCTACAGTGCCAAATTTGGCGGTTGTCTGTCGGCCGGGTGGAACTGAGCACTGGGTCATGGTCGTGTAAGCCGGTCATGGCTCTTGTACTTGGCAAGCATTCATGCCAGTCTTTCATACGTCACTCGCGAGTTCCGTTTCATAGTTTCATGCAGCGCGGCGTCAGCCACTGCGTTATTGCCAACTTAAGGCTCAGTTTCAGTCGCCATATTGAATTGTATTATGTTTCGTTTTTTTTTTTTTTTTTTGCAATTCTAAGAAGAAAAATGTTAAATATGCCATTATACCTCAAATTTTATTTACATTTTGCTATAGTACATACCTTGCTAATCAGCTGTTAACTTATAATTACACCGCAATGTGTGTGGCAATATTTTATATATTCATAATTTGCCCGACTGATTGCGACCTAACTATACATTACTAGCTCAATTGCCATGACTGTTATATAGCGCAACGTAAATATAAATTGCGGTATAGTCGCCAATTTAACGTTCAAACGAGATCCGAGAAACGAATGAAGAGAATTAGGGTGGTTAAGGAGTATATTAACCTGTATAGTACATTCTTATGAAACTGTACTGTGAATCTTTTACTACACTAAAAAATAAATAATCATAAATTAAAAATACTAATGTTATTCAACTATGTAATATTTTCTTACAAAAATACCATAATGGTCTACTAAAGATACAGTGCGTAATTTTGCGTGGATACGTAAAATAATTTGTAGAATTAGGTTTTTAATTTCTCCGTAAAATTATTAATTTGGGAGAGGTTGTACCTATAAAATAATTATTAAAATGCAATTTCTTTAAATATTAAATAAAAACTGACTGATATTGAATGACACTCTGAACAATATTTAAACCATTAAACGTCAGCAGGTTTTGTATTCAATTGAAGGAAGTAATTTTAAGGTCGAATGTCAGGGTATCATTATGCTACTCCAATTTATTCACATTACATACACTTAAAACTTATACATTTACACTCTCATATCAAGTCACAACTAAAAGTAACGCACTATGTCGTAATACAATCCTATATAATGTCTACTCTTATATCACAAATCATAAACACGAGGTTTCACCTATTATATCGGAACATGGCAGACACCGCGATTCCCTTTCCCTGGCTTAGGAACTGGAGCAATAACGACCACGCATACTTCAAGTTTGCCCAAACAGTGGACTTGAAAATTATCTTTGCAAAATTATATTGTGCTAACGAACAAATATATTTTTGATGACAGCAATTTTTCAATGGTGACAAGAAAATTTTTTATTGTGAACGCAATAAATATTTGAGTTAATGCTGAGGAAATATTTTGTAGCTGCACAGAGTATTTTTTACCGTAATTAAATGTTGCAGGGCCACTATTTACGTGTGACTACGTTCGTGAATGGGTAGAAAGAATAACGAACAAACAAAGGTTTCAAAACTATTGACAAACTGTAAACTGGTGTAGTATAGCGGCTGACAAACACATCCACCGCAGTCTCCAGATGATCATGACGTCCGAAGCGAATCCAATAAAAGTTAGAGATAGTCTCATGAATCAAGTATTTAATTGCTCATTGAGTAAGTTAAAGGTTATTGTAATGACCAAAATAAATTATAAAATTAAAATTTATAATTTTATATTTATACGAAATTCTGATCGTTTTGTAGACGTTACTAAAAATTTCATTTTCCTATTATAGAAAATATTTAGTATGAATAATTTACTCATAACTTCAAGTGATAGACAAAATTTGCATGTTATGTGAACGTACACCTAACGAAGGCCAACAGACTTAGTGAAATGATATATTTTACACGGAAATTTTACGTCACGTGCGAAATGTTTCGAATTATTATAAAACAAAACAATGTAGCTTTGTGCAGTTATAAATTTAGCATATAACGCATAACACATAACTTCATGAAGACTCCGTAGTGAAATACTAGGGTCACTGCTTGGGAAAAGTCCCAGAAAACGTCTAGAGTGTTTTTACAAACTTTTTAAATATTTTTATGTTATATTAACAACCCTTCTGTCGATCCTTTGTAGATTAAAAATACCTTGGGATGTAGAAGTTTCAAGTACAAAACATGTCAAAGTACATTACTATTGTTACATTTTAAATTACAAATAATTATTGTCCCATAAATAGAGGCACGAGTATTTCGCGTATTCATCTGGCAACAGCCTAGACTTCTCAGTTCTATACGTGTGCCGGCTGAAGCCGAATATCCATTGGCTTCTAACAGTACAAACGTGTATCACGTGATATCCCCACGACTTGTTTCCTTATTTATAACTGGCTTGCAGTCGTCAAATGTGTGTTAAAACCGCTCTCGTCTAATCACAGAAGGAGTAGTGAAGTATACGTTATTGACGTTCAACCAGACCTAGAATCAAAACGCGAAATAATCGTGCCTCTACCCATAAAACATCATGATGTTACATATCGTGAATTTTACTGCGGTGATAGCAACATTACTTATATAACTGCGACAAATTGCAAATATATAAAATAGGAATCGCATATTAAAATACAAAGATAAGGTTAATTTTCCATGAAATCATCAACGAAATATAAGTTAAAATCTGTTAAGTACTTACTTTTCAACTTTTTAAATATATTTATATAATTTTCCTTTTATCGCAGCTCATTTACAGATAGTAATATATTGTAAATTTGTATTACTGCATAGTTGAAAAATTTATTAAGTTTAGTATTTAACCTATTTGCAGGGATATGGAGAAAATTGACGGGCCTTGTGTTACGATAATGTATATCTTGGTTTGTCATTAAATATTCTTTGTGTTTCAAGACAAATTTAATTGCTCATTATATATATATATGAGTTCACTGACTGACTGACACATCAATTTTCAGCTCAAACCGCAGGATCTAGAAATGTGTTCAATGTTTGTGTGTTTCCTTTAGGTGGCAAGCACTAAGAAGGGTTCTTCGAAATTCGTTCCCTAATGGGGTGAAAAGAGGTGAGATGTGTTTTATAAGATCCGTATGCATAGCTCGAACCAGACGGCCTATCGTACTGACTTTACTTCAATGAATCAATCTTAAAAATTCATATCAATTTAAGGGTTTTTCGAAACTCGATCATTAAGAGGGTAAAAACAAATGAAATGTGTTTTACATTAATAATCGATCTCTATTGAACCTTTCGGGACGCAGAGTTACTTTTTATTGCAAAAATATGCTTATGTAAATTCCCAAAAAGTAGATTTGGGATTTTTCGAAGTCAATTCTTAAACAGTAAATAGAGGTAGATGTGATTTTCATTGAATGTCTGTACAGCTCGAACCCAGTAGGCTATGTATAAACCAAGATTTAAGACATATCGAAATTCTTTATATAATGAGATGAAAAGATGTGAAACGTAATATCGATTATTCGCCTGTAAGGATAGAACCAGTGAAGATATCGAAGAGCTGTTTGCTTCAGAATGATGTTTACGTATAGACCCAAAATACTATTTCAGGAAATATTTTCCAAATTCAACTCCAAAGAGGTAAAAAAGAGTAAAATATGGTTTCGATTCGTGATCGATCACCTATCCCACTCACTTTTTATATATCGACGCGATTTTGGCTTCAGATTAATGCTTACTTAAATACCTGAAATATAGTTGGTTGTTTTTTTTTTATTTGACATCCAAGAGGATGAAAAGTGATGAAACAGAATATAAGGTGTTTTCAATTAATCGTCTATATATTTTGAACCCAACGGGATATCGTCACGATTTCCACTTAAATGTGACGGCCATACAATAGCGTTAACTGTCCACAAAGTTCTTTTTTTCGAACCATAAGGGGTGAACATATATGGAACGTGGTTTAGATAAAGCCATGCGTGCTATCGAACCCTTAGAGATAAAGTTGTTTTTCGTTTTATAATGATGAATACGTAAACGTCCGTAAACTGATTTCAGAACGTTTCTAAATCTGAACTCTAAAGTCTGTGGAGGAATGGAAAAAGTGTTCAGATGTATCGTCGTTTGCGCTTTGACCCAATGGGCTGTCGTCATGATTTTCACCTCTATTGGATATTTATACAAATGTTTAAGAGTGTGTGGTAGATGCATAAATGCTGAAAACATATATTGATTTCTACGCATTTTTCGAAGCCAATATGGATAAAACACTCAATGACAATCCTAGATAATGGTGTTTGCCAACTTTGTAAGTAAACATTTATCCAGAATTACTAATTCGTTACGCGTGATCTCTTGCGTCGCAGTTAAATGCACGAGGTTCCGGCGTCAGAGATTGTGCCTCAGAAGTTAGTAACACTGGAAACAATTTTGTTGAAAACGTTAGCTGAAAATATTGTCTAGGATTGCTATTGTTTAATTTTCGCAAACTGGCTTCTTGAAACCTACAGTTATAGCGTTGAATTATGTACAACGCCCTCTTAACATGTGATGATGATATTTTGCGAAATTCGAACACTACTAAAGAGGTGTGGAGAAGCGTAAGATTTGCTTTTATTTACCCCACTATATCTACCCAACTAGTTTAGATATTGAGATAGATATTTTTTGCTTCGGAATGATGCTTACGTAAATACAAAAACAATTATCTCAGTTTTCATACTAAGAAAATAAGTCTCAAATAACCGGGAGGGGGGGGAGGTACGGAGGGACGTAGTCGTTGTAAGTCTTTCAAAGCAGACAATGTGAAAAAATACAAGTATAATCACAGGGAAGGAATTAGTAAGGAAATAAACGTTCTGGAAGTTATGCCGTTACGTATAGTTGTACAACCTGTATGTGCCCAGTGAAGGAATATTGTATTAATATTTAATGAACTTTAGACAGTACGTATTGAGAGTGTTGTCATCAATAATCGTGCTAGATGTACATGAGTCATCATACCACGTATACTACTTATACCACCTGAATACTCTCTCTTATATTCCAGGTCTGTCATGCTATGGCTACAAATAAAGGCCCGGGACAGTTGTTTGGTAGGGATAGACTCAGGACAGTTTTCACATGGGCAGCTATAGTTATAATACTTTTAGCCCACTGCAGGGTAAGTTCAACCTGCAGCTTGGTTATCTTAACTCTTGATGGCCGAGCTACTATCCTGACGTTCAAAGAGGTTCTTCAATTGAAGTAAATATTCGCTGTTACGAGTAATACACGCGAACAATGCCGCGAGTGGACAGCTGCTTACATCATTCATATTACAGTCTTCTATGCGGTGCTATACCAGTCATCCGATTGCGAAGATATTTCTGCAAACAAATTGTGCAGGGTAAGGCAAAACTCGTAGAGGGACACAACAAGATACTCAAACATTTTAGTGGATAAATAGACTTTTGTCAGCTGTGCATGCGCCCGCGAAGGTTTCTGCCAATTATTTTTTTTCTTGGGAAGGAGAAGGGCAAGACGGAATAGTGGGGCAGAACGAAATATCCGAAACACTTAGTGGAAAGAAAAAAAACACTTTGGTGAGTTGCTGTTCGTGGGTCCTTGAAGTTTTCAGCCGAAAAAATAACTGATTTTTGTGGGAAGGGGGGTCAAAATTGGGGATACAGTGACAACAAGGCTACGAGCAGAAAATTGTAATTTATTGGAAAATAAATTTGGGGAGTTTTGCGTGAGTCCGCGAAGGTTTCCACCAAAACAAATTATTCTTTGAGGGCGGTGAGAGGCAAAACAGGGCACAGCAGCAGAACGGGACACACAAAAAATTGTGTGTGTGTGTGTGTGTGTGTGGGTGTGTCTCTCTCCTCTCTCTCTCTCTATACATATATACACGTATGTATAGGCCTATATATATGTGTGTGGTGTGTGTATGCATGTATGTGTGTATGTATGTATTTATGTATGTATGTAAGACCATCCATGAAATTTAATTGTCTACATGTTCTTTCCAGGTATGTTTGTTATCTACATAAATACCTAAGAATTTAGTACGAGTGATTTAATAGGAATGCTATTGTATAAGGAATGCTAAATTTAGAATGGGTTGAATAGATTTTAAATATATCATCTCAGTTTTATTTAGGTTAAGCGATAGTTTACTGAAAGCCAAGTATCAAGTGTATGACCTGTTATATAAATATTTTTTTAACTCCGGTAATTTACTGTTTGATAAGAGGATATTTTGTGTCATCTGAAAAGAAAAAGGCATTACCGTACATACTATTTATGTTATATGTTAATTAAAAATATAAGTTATCATAGAATTGATCCTTGCGGTACTCCATGACTGATAACTCCGAGGTTAGAGTTTATGCTATATGCTGTGATAGAATTATTTTATGGACACTAACTGCATTCGATTATTTAAGTGTGACGATAGTGATATTAGTAAAAATTTTCATATTCCATAATGTTACTGTTTCTTAATGAGAATTTTATGACTTACACGTTCGAAAGTCTTTTTTTTGCAAGGTCACAAAATATGCCTATTACGTGTTGTGGGTTGTCTAATGACTGTAGTATTTCTGTTGTAAGTTCGTGTGTAGCATCATTGATTGATACATTTTACGTATAACCAAACTGAGAGAAAAATAGGATTATTTTTGTTAATATAAGATAAATTACCTTCTCAACTATTTTACAGAACGTTGTCAGAAAAAAAATAAGTTTGGGGATGAAGGGGTATTTGTAAATAAGTACCGAGGTTTGGAACGTTGTTGTCGGTACTGAAATAATATTCAAAGTAAAAAAAGGTAGCCTACTATTTATTTCCTGAAAACTTCTTACTGCAGCACAATTAAGTTTCATTTGGGAATATCAATAATGAAATAATTAAAATCTCAATTCGAGTGCAAACTTTCCCATAACTCAGTCTTCTTCCTCCAGAAATCCCATTCAGCAAACATGTTATTCAACAGAACCGTCTTAAAAATACATCCATATGTAACTAAATTTTTATCATTGCTTCCCGTGCAAAGTTTGTCGCTGTATGTTAGGTTGTCAGATCTCATGCGACCCCAAATATAGCAGCCATTTAAGGTGTACATTGGTAGTACTTTCTTGTTAATATCAGGTGAATTTAGTCCAGAACCACTCCATGCTTTCCCACTGGTGATGTAGCAGTGTGACAGTTACACTTGGAGGGACTACGAAGGATTCACATGGATAGAGGTTGGGGAGTCACCGAACCAAATAATAGAGAAATATATAGAGGTACTCATGGGTACCTGCACGAGGGTGCCGTTGTTGGTGACGGGGTAGGAGTAAAACAGCACACATGAAGGAAGTAGGAAGGACTCACATTGATAGAGGTTAAGGACTCACAGAACCAAGTCATAGAGAGATAGAGAGAGGTACTCACGGGTACCTGCACGAGGGTGCCGTTGTTGGTGACGGGGTAGGAGTAAAACAGCACACATGAAGGAAGTAGGAAGGACTCACGTTGATAGAGGATAAGGACTCACAGAACCAAGTCATAGAGAGACAGAGAGAGGTACTCATGGGTACCTGCATGAGGGTGCCGTTGTTGGTGACGGGGTAGGAGTAAAACAGCACACATGAAGGAAGTAGGAAGGACTCACATTGATAGAGGTTAAGGACTCACAGAACCAAGTCATAGAGAGATAGAGAGAGGTACTCACGGGTATCTGCACGAGGGTGCCGTTGTTGGTGACGGGGTAGGAGTAAAACAGCACAC